>CM053035.1:181263585-181336085 GCA_028564925.1 Lithobates sylvaticus | reverse complement strand
ACTTCTCTCCTACATGTCAATCATCATTTTTTTGATAGAAAATTACTAAGAAGCCTCAAGCATTATATATATTGTTTTAGCAGACACCCTATGGAATAAAATGGTGGTCTTTGCAACTTTTTATGTTACACAATATTTGTGCAGCAATTTTTCAAACGTTTTTTTTTTTTTAGGAAAGAAACTGTTTCATTCATAAAAAAAAACACTAAAGTTAGCACAATTTTTTTTGTGTACTAAGCGATGCTTTAATTTTTTTACAGGTTACATGTTTAGAGTTACAGAGGAGGTCTAAGGCTAGAATTATTGTTCTCACTCTAACGATCGTGGCGTATGTAACCTGTGTGTATCTGGATCTGATACTAACCAGTGTCTACCCAGCCACTGACTAGTATCTCTCCCAGCCTGTCCCCACACACCCTCTCACCTGCTGACCTGTGGATGGGGGAATCACTCCTGCAGTGTTATTGTGTTCTGCCAGTGAATACGATGATCAGTGTTGCTAACTATAGCTGACAGCACTGATTGTTTTGGGGAAAACCTGACAGGCTGGTTGTACTCAAGTCGGTTAATAGGTTGACTTGTGTAAAACCAGGTAGCCCATACATAGATCGACTATGGCTGGTCTCTGCTTAATTGGTGCAATTTCAATCCATGTATGGCCCACTTAACCACTACACAGTCCCTAAACAGCCTTCCACAAACCTTTAAATTTTTCCTTGCCAGATTCCTTCATCCTCCTCTCCTATACATAGTGCCCACTGTCATACTCTGCACACTTCTCTCCTGTACATACTGCTCACTGTCATACCCTCCAAACTTCTCTCCTATTCATAGCGCCCGCTGTTATATCCTACACACTCCTCTCCTGTACATAGTGCCCACTGTCATACACTTCTCTCCTGTACATAGTGCCCACTGTCATACACTTCTCTCCTGTACATAGTGCCCACTGTCGTACCCTCCACACTCCTCTCCTGTACATACTGCTCACTGTCATACCCTCCACACTCCTCTGCTGTGCATACTGCCCACTGTCATACTCTTCACACTCCTCTCCTGTACATAGTGCCTTCTGTCATACCCTCCACACTCCTCCCATGTACATAGTGCCCACTGTTAGACCCTCCACATTCCTCTCCCTCACCTGCACATACTTCCCACTTTTATACCATCCATTCTCCTCCCCTATGCCTCTTACCCACAAAAATAGTTCTTTAAAATTGCCCCATTATTAGTACTTATTTAATTTTGTAATTACTATTGTGATGAATAGAGGAACATAGGGGATGTCAGCTACTCTAAATATAGTACTTGTAAAAAAGTGTCCCTGAAAATATTTTTGAAATGTTGGCAACTATGCGGGTCAGTAGGGGGCCCCATGAGAGGCTCCTGGGTTCCAATGATATTAAAGCACTAGTAAACTTTTCTAACGTTACTATTTTTTAGAGGCCCTGAGGTAGGTTATGCCATAATATACAAGTATGCACAGCATATTAGCACATTAGGGTACACTTAAATTGTCAGACAGGCCCGGGCGCTTCCATCGTCTTCCTTCCGGGTTCTGTGCCTTCGGTCACTTGCCTTGACCGGGCTGTGTTAAAGTCATTCCCACACATGCTCATGTGCATCCTCTTTCTCTCATCCCCCCTTTCTCTCTCATCCTCTTTCCCTTACCCCTCACACCTCTTTCATCCCCTTTCTCTCTCTCTCTCTCATCCTCCCTCTCTTTTTAATTTAATTTGTTATAACAAAAAATTGTTTGCATTTTTATTTATTAATTTATTGTTTATAAAAGGCCCCACCAAAATCCTCAGCACCAGGCTCATGGTGTTCTTAATCTGGCCCTGCCTGTGTTATCCAAACTCTGTTCAATGAAAAGTGTAAACTCACCACATAAACACTCTATATACAAAATAAAATTCCCCAATAAAGATCAGAACATGATGTTCACATTTGCATGGAAGCACAATTGAATGAATGCTGATTATTCAGATAATTACCGTATTTATGTTTATTGAGGATTGTTTTTTTTATGTACTAACAGTTAAGCTTCATACACACAATACGAACATTGGATGAAAAATACCACTTTTGAAGCATTCGTCCATTTTTGGTGGGCGAGTGGATCTTGGGTGGGAGTTCCCACACTTTTTTCCCCAGGACTTGACCCCTGGGTATCTGTATACTGTTACTTGGTGCTCTCTGCTGTAGATGATCTTGTGTCATAAATATTCCATCGTATGCTGCACCTGATCCTTCTACAGTGGAGATCTTTACTCACTAGATTGATATCAACATCTTTGTGATGATCACATAATTTTCAGTACACTGATTTTATTGTATTGAGACATTTGAAAACTACATGAATTAGCCCTTTGTGTAATCTAACGACCTGCTCTGATCCATAGGTCGTTCCAGGGTAAACCGTGCCAGGGCCATTTCAGGGGCCACATTTTGCCATAGGCAGTCTCAAAGGCTACATGTGGTTCTGAGCCATAGACCATTTTGGTCGTCATAGGCATTCTTAGAAGTCACATACTGTGCTGATCCATAGGTAGTATGGAGGGCCCCATACTGTGCTAAGCCATAGGTAGTGCGGAGGGCCACATACTGTGCTGAGCCATAGGTAGTATGGAGGGCCACATACTGTGTAAAGCCATAGGAAGTCTCAGGGATCACTTACTAAGCTAAGCCATAGTCCATCTTTGGAGCCACATAATGTGCTGAACCGTAGGCCATCCCAGGGTCTACATACTGTGCAGAGTGATAGGCTGTCTCAAAGGCCACATACTGTGCCAAACCATAGGCTGTCACAAGGGCCATAAACTGTACCAAGCCATAGGCTGTCTCAAGGTCCATATACTGTGCTGGATCATTGGATATCTAAAGGGCCACATACTTTGCCAAGCCATAGGCTGTCTCAGGGCCCACATACTGTACCAACCCATTGGAAGTTTCAAGGGCCACATACTGTGCCAAACCATTAGAAGTCTTATGCCCCGTACACACGGTCGGACATTCCGACGGAAAATGTGCGATCGGATCTTGTTGTCGGAAATTCCGACCGTGTGTAGGCTCCATCGGACAGTTTCCATCGGAATTTCCGTTGCACAAAATTTGAGATCCGGTCCTCAAATTTTCCGACAACAAAATCCGTTCGTGCAAATTCCGATCGTGTGTACACAATTCCGACGCACAAAGTGCCAAGCATGCTCGGCGTACGTGTTATTTGTCACCGCGTTCTTGACGTTCGGAATTTCCAACCAACTTTGTGTGACCGCGTGTATGCGTCGGAAAACAACCATGGGATTTTGTTGTCGGAATGTCCGATCATGTGTACAGGGCATAAGGGGGCACATACTGTATCATGCCAATAAAAGTCCCAGTGGCGGTGTTGGATGACCTCACAAGCACACATACAAGACAATTAAAACATTGGATCTCTGCAATAAATTATCATCATATTTCACAGTCATGCCAGAGCCATCGGGTACAGTTCTCCATTACTAAAGTGCACAATGTCATTGGATTCAGTAACACAGAATTTTGGCAAACAAGTGTATTTTTTAAATTATGGCCCAGTAACAGACAAGAAAACTAAACGGTATCCACTGTACATGCGAAATACAAGTGCCCCCCCTGCTGGGGAGAAATCACATTTTATTATCATATTGTAACCTGAAATGCCTCTGGATATTAGTATGGCCCCTGGCCACTGAAAACATCGATCTTGAGCAATAAACTTTGATCTCATGCCAATTAAACTGTTATCAATGAAAAGTAGAATTGAATATAACATCCCTATTTGACCTCACATATCCTTGTTCCAGAACACACCATTCACTATAAAGCTCATATGTACACACATTGGCTTAGCAGTTATCACTTCTGCATAGCAACACTAGGACATTGGTTCAAATTCCAATCACAACAAGACCTGCATGGAGTTTGCATGTTCTCCCTGTGTTTACATGGGTTTCCTCCCACACTCCAAAGACATACTGATGGGTTAGTTGGCCAGCAGAGCCAAACTATGTATGGATGTGAGTTAGGGACCCTAGATTGTAAGCTCCTTGAGGGCAGAGACGGATGTGAATGTACTATATATATATATATATATATATATATATATACATACACACACACAGTGCCTTGCAAAAGTATTCACCCCCTTGGCTTTTTACCTATTTTGTTACATTACAGCCTTTAGTTCAATGTTTTTTTAATATGAATTATATGTGATGGATCAGAACACAATAGTCTAAGTTGGTGAAGTAAAATTAGAAAAATATATAAATAAAACAATTTTTCAGAAATAAAAAAAACTGATAATTGGTATGCGTGTGTGTGTTTACCCCCTTTGTTATGAAGCCCATAAAAAGATCTGGTGCAACCAATTACCTTCAGCAGTCACATAATTAGTGAAATGATGTCCACCTGTGTGCAATCTGTCACATGACCTGTCATTACATATACACACCTTTTTGAAAGGCCCCAGAGGCTGCAACACCTAAGCAAGAGGCACCACTAACCAAACACTGCCATGAAGACCAAGGAACTCTCCAAACACATAAGGGACAATGTTGTTGAGAAGTACAAGTCAGGGTTAGGTTATAAAAAAAATATCCAAATCTTTGATGATCCCTAGGAGCACCATCAAATCTATCATAACCAAATGGAAAGAACATGGCACAACAGCAAACCTGCCAAGAGACGGCCGCACACCAAAACTCACGGACCGGGCAAGGAGGGCATTAATCAGAGAGTCAGCACCGAGACCTAAGGTAATCCTGGGGGAGCTGCAGAGTTCCACAGCAGAGACTGGAGTATCTGTACATAGGATGACAATAAGCCGTACGCTCCATAGAGTTGGGCTTTATGGCAGAGTGGCCAGAAGAAAGCCATTACTTTCAGCAAAAAACAAAATGGCACATATGGAGAAAGGTACTTTTTGGCCATCAAAGAAAACGCTATGTCTGGCGCAAACCCAACACATCACATCACCCAAAGAACACCATCCCCACTGTGAAACATGGTGGTGGCAGCATCATGCTGTGGGGATGTTTTTCAGAAGTCGGGACTGGGAAACTGGTCTGAGTTGAGGGAAAGATGTATGGTGCTAAATACAGGGATATTCTTGGGCAAAACCTGTACCACTCTGTGTGTGATTTGAGGCTAGGACGGAGGTTCACCTTCCAGCAGGACAATGACCCCAAACACACTGCTAAAGCAACACTTGAGTGGTTTAAGGGGAAACATGTAAATGTGTTGGAATGGCCTAGTCAAAGCCCAGACCTCAATCCAATAGAAAATCTGTGGTCAGACTTAAAGATTGCTGTTCACAAGCGCAAACCATCCAACTTGCTGGAGCAGTTTTGCAAGGATGAATGGGCAAATATCCCAGGGTCAGCCCAGCTGGGGAAGGGGTTGATCGGTTGGAAGATGGAGATGGATTGTTAGGCTGTCGGGGCCTTTGAGGGAGCTCCCCAGTCTGGGGGTGGGGGGGTTGACCTTGGGCCCGGGTCTCGGGTGCGGACGGGACCCTCTTACAACCCACAGAAGTGTCCTGACAAGGAGCCACAGGAGGAGCAAGAGAAGACAGTGGGAGAACACTGCCAGGAAAGTCTCCAGGAGTTCCACAGAGGCAGCCAAGAGGGCTGGTGAGTGTTCACACAGTCAGGATGAAGCAGTCTGGGATGGGTGCAGAGCCAGTCTGGAGGATGGTGGTGGCATGGGCAGTGGAAAGGGGCAGCTGCAGTCAGGAGGGCTGGCAGTGCCTGAAGAGGTGGTACAGGGAGCAGTAGTCATGCTGACAGCTAGCACTGGGACCTTTTCTGTATTTTTGCTACACCATAGGGGCCCGCGGTCCCTGCCTGCAAAGGGCATCTGCTTTAGGCCTGTCTGAGCCAGTGTCAGGCCTACCAAATCAATGCTAGCTGGTCCAGGAACAGAAACTAAAGACACTCTGAAAAGAGAGTGGGACTAGCTATACACAGCATCCCCTAGCTATGGAGGGAGGAAGGGACAAAATTAATTAAAAGGCAAACAAACAACAATACATGTGTAACATGATATGGCTATGTTTAAGTTTGGATAAGTATAGTACAGTGGTCTCCAAACTGTGGCTCGTGGGCTGAATACAGCCTTTTGCTTGCCTTTATCTAGCCCTTACAGCACTATTCCTCCCATTAATACAAGACACTATTCCTCCCACTAATATAAGGCACTATTCATCCCACCGACACCAAAGATGGAGCACTATTCATCCCACTGACACCAATGATAGTGATTATTATTCCCACTAATACCCTAATACCAATGATGGAGCACCATTCCTCCAACTGACACCAACGATGAAGATTATTCTTCCCAATACTAACAATACCTCCTACTGCCCTCAGGCATTATGTCACCCCACTGACCAACACGTATGAGGCTTTTTCCACTCCCACTGGCCACAATCTGGCCCGTCTAAAGTCTGAAGGACAGTAAACTGGCCCATTACTTAGAAATTTTGGAGACCCCTGGTATAGAGCTTTAAAAGTCCCCAGTAATCAGTTCCTGCTATCATGGTGGTTTGCCAATTTTGTGACAACACAGGAGCACAAATGGGACACAGGGACAGAGTGTTGTCACCCTGTAAAAGAAGTTAAATGTGTAATCCCCCACGCTACCTGATGTGTAAAATCAAATAAAACAAGAAATTGCTGCTAAATCTATAGTGTTACAATACACATAAACAATTAAAAAGGGAAAGTGATCTGCGCAATTCCTTTAGTATCACAATGTGTGTAAATATGTGCAATAAATAAATACATCCAAAACTAATATACAAATGTCAGTGAATAAAGCAACAAAAAAAGGGGGTCCTCAAAATTTGTGCTTTCACCAATACAGGGGGTCCCCGACTTACGAACGCCCGACCTACGAACATCCCCTACTTACGAACGGGGCGCTGCGGGGACCCTCCGCCATTTTCCGCCGTTCTGCGCATGCGCGGCCATACGGAGCCTTGGAAAATGCGGGCAAACTTCGGAAATGTCCGTAATTTGCCGCGCATGTGCAGAACGGAACATCAGAAATGTCCGGAAATGTCCGTAAGTGTCCATAATTGTCGGTCTGCGCATGCGCGGCCGACTTACGAACAATTCCGACTTAAGAACAGGCGGGCAGTCCCTAACGAGTTCGTAACTCGGGGACCCCCTGTATGTGCTAAAAAAAAAAAACAAATGTATCCAAACAAATATCCAAGTGTCAGTGAATGAAAAACAAAAGTCCTCAAAAATTGTGCTTCCACCAGCAAAATAGTTCCTGTGCCTTCACACTACTGCTCAATGCTCACAGAACGCTCACCTCTATGACGTGAATAATCAGCCTCAAGGACACATACAGATGGTGACGGTATCCGACTTCCAGGCTGCCGGCTATGTATCGCTATGGGCTCCGGTTCACATATAGCGATGGAATAGATAAAGTGCTTCCCATAGTGTAAAATGTTTTAACAAGCGATGGTTTGTTAAAAGACAAGTGGATGCTTACATCAAAAACGCAATGAGATAAAAAAAACAACGGCCTACGCGTTACGTCACGCCACTTCCCCTGATGACATTTGGATATTTGTTTTCGATTTATTTATTTATTGCACATATTTACACACATTGTGATACTAAAGAAATTGCGCAGATCACTTTCCCTTTTTAACTATAACAGAAGTTACTGAACAAGGATCTTCATGGCAGGATCACCAGGGATTATTTTAATTTATTTTTACACATTAAAGCTTAACCTTAATGAGGCATTTATTAATGTTGCTATAACTAGTGGAATATATATTTATGTATCTGTTTTCCATTATACTGTACATCATGACAGTCTAGCATTGAGAATTGGACCTGAATTCTTGGCCGAGGTCAGGCAGACGGCAGGACAATTAAATTTTTGCGTTGCAATGTCACCCCCCCCCCCCCCCCCCACCCCCATTTAGCTGTTGAACTCTCGCAGGGAATTATTTTACTGCTACATTAGCACTGCGTGAGTAAATTAATGAGACTGGGAGCTCAATAGAGAAACTGCAGAGTCTATTTAATCCCTCGTCAAACTGCTCAATAACAGAACAGTTACGTGTAAAACAAACAAAACAAGAGTTTGTTCATTAGCGTCGCTGGCAGGCGGCCATGTTTGCTTACATTCTGCACAAATCAAACACCATTTGCAGCTAATTTGGAAAGTTTACTGCAGACTTGGAATGGCACCATTAAGGTTCCCAGTCTGCGTACAGCAGAAACACCTCCAGCCTCCACCCGGTGAGGGTTTATCAAGGTATGGAAAGATTTATATCATGGCCGAGGTGTAAAATGCTTTCCTGCCGTTCAGGGGGGACTTTACAAGCTTTAATTAGAAGTGAGAAAGAAAACACTTTACAAACTGACGCTGCAGATATCACATGACCTTTCTGTATGTAGCCATTACTCACAGTGCAATGCAACGTCCGCAGATCAGAACCAGATACCGTGTCCTCGTCCCTGGTGCCCATGTATGTTACAAACTCATTGTATAATCTACTGCTTGTAAGTGGATCTTCAATGTGTATGGATGCAACATGCCATAGTAAATTTGCAGTTTTAGAAACTTTTGAAAGCAAAAAGAAAAAAAAAAAGAAACCTGAAATGACCAGTTATTTTTGCAATGATCTGAATAATACGATAAGAAACAGCTACAGTTCCTTGAGTATGGTTGCCACATCATCCCGTTAAAACCCAGCACATATTAATTACACAGGTTCTGTGGCTGATAAGGGTGGTAATTATACCCACTTGGTGCCTTATCTGCACTAAATTAGTCTCAGAACCTGTGTAATTCATATGTGTTCAGGTTAAAAGGGAGGAGGTGGCAACCCTAAGTAGAGTCGGCAAAAGACTTGAGACTGGGGCGGAGGTTCACCTTCCAGCAGGCCAACGACCCTAAACATACAGCCAGAGCTACAATGGAATGGTTTAGATCAAAGCATATTCATGTGTTGGAATGGCCCAGTCAAAGTCCAGACCTAAATCCAATTGAGAATCTGCGGCTAGACTTGAAAATTGCTGTTCACAGTTCTCCATCAAATCGGACAGAGCTTGAGCTATTTTGGAAAGAAGAATGGGCAAAAATGTCACTCTCTAGATGTGCAAAGCTGGTAGAGACATCCCCAAAAAGACTTGCAGCTGTAATTGCAGAGAAAAGTGGTTCTACAAAAGTATTGACTTGGGGGGCTGAATACAAATGCACGCCCCACACTTTTCACATATTTATAAAAAAAAAATTGAAAATCATTTATCATTTGCACAATTATGTGCCACTTTGTGTTGGTCTATCACATAAAATCTTAATAAAATACATTTAAGTTTTTGGTTGTAACCTGACAAAATGTGTCAAATTTCAAAAGGGTGTATATACTTTTTTTTAAGGAACTGTATACAGTTTCCTTATACCTTTCCCTCTGGTCATTTAAGAACTGTAAAGGCCAGAGGTGTTTCTTGGGTTTCGTCATCATGTAATCGCTGTGATTGATTGTTAAAGTGATCACGTGATCAGGACCGCATCCTACCAGCCCCTGATCATCACTGTATGACTGGGAGCGGTTGCTGGTGGGCCACAATTAAGTGTGTTCCCAGCACAAAACAGCATCAGTGGCTGAATGTATATGTGTGGCAGGGTGGAATAAGGCCCATCTCCGTGACGGAACATATAGGAGTATGGCTAGTGGGAAAGGACTAACAAATGAGCACCATAAACATTTCATGTTTTTTCTTTCTTCCTTTGCAGCTCTCTGCATCTGAAAGCCACAACGGAAGTCACTACTGGAAGACTTTCCTATGGCATTAGCACCGATTGTCTAAATTAGAAGCAGGTAGCTACAGAAGGCCCTAGGGTTGCGGGTTCCACACTGATTCAAGTCAGAATGGGGGAGTATCCCAATTAGGGCCACCATCCCAACATATTTTATGTGTACTGGCCCGAGGAGTGGGGGGGGGGGGATGCCCATTCTGCACCCCCCCAACCCACTCTTCCCATTAGACATGTGCAATTCGTTTCGTTTTTTTTCGTTTTTCTTTTTTTTTTTCGTTCATTCATTATCGTACGAATGAACGAACGATTCGCAAAATTTTTTAACGAATCGTTCAAATCGAACGAATATGAAAACAACGAAAATCCGAAATACCCAAATTAGAAACAACGAAACTACGAAAGAAGAAAATCCAAAAAACGAAAACGGGAACAACGAAAATCAAAATGAAAGAAAAAATTCGTACATTCGTAACTTTTTTTTGTTGAATTGGTAATTTTCCGTGTCTCTTACAATGGCGCTGCTTAACGTGCTTCGAATGGATTGAACGAAAAAAATTTTTACATTCGTAACTTTTTTTTTTTTTCGATTCTTAATTTTCCGTGTCTCTTACAATGGCGCTGCTTAACGTGCTTCGAATGGATTGAACGAAAAAATTCGTAACTTTTTTTTTCGATTCGTAATTTTCCGTGTCTCTTTAAATGTAATAATAGCATACACATTACATAAAATTATGAATTATGCTCCAATTACGAATCTACGAAAACAATGTTACGAAAGTACGAATAAATCAATCTAACGAAAGTACGAATGTAACTAAATCTACGAAAATACGAATGCGTCCGAATTTCGAATAAACAAAAATTAAACTAACAGAAAAACGAATCAACGAAAAAATAACTCTTACGAAAATACGAATCGTTACGAATACGAACACCGACGATTTACGAATTGTTACGAATCAACGGAAACGAAACGAAAATAAACAAATTTTTTTGTTGGGCACATGTCTACTTCCCATTCAGTGGCTCCCCTGTGCTTCTCGAACACCTTTATGTACATTAAATTACATTCCGCTATGCTGAGCAGTGAAGAGTTTACTTTGCGTCAGCATCACAATAAACTCTATTGACCCCGCCCACATTCCTATTTCCAATAGCCATATAATATGAGCTTACAGACCACAGAACGCCCCGAGGAGCACTTCCCTTAGAGGAGGTAACCAGATTATGGGTTGCCCTGAGATCCCCAAAGTCCCTGCCATTTATCCAGCTGCTGGATAAACAGTTCCAAGAAACCAGCAGAAGAGACTCCTTGTATGAGGAAACCTTCCCTTTCGCTCCTCATCAGGTACCTCTCCTTATTGCTCCTACTCTCTCCTTAACACACAGGGCTCGATTCCTGACCTACCCCCACGTCAAGTTGGCTGACACGCCAAATGATGCAGAAACTGACTTTTAAACACTTCTGTTTGGCAAACCAAATTCTTTGGCATTTTGGCATCCGATTAGAGATGCCAGCCTTCCCAAGATGGCTGCCTGGAGCCCATACTAGGGGACAAATTAGTCCCCAATGGATGACTGCCAGCCTGAAGAAGTGGCACGGTGCCACCTTTAGGTTGGTAGACAAACTGCAGCCCAACTCCTGCCTATAAGCCAAATCAGGTGAACGTTCTGTGGGAACTGTTTGTCAGGCCATAGATGATAGATTGATGGACACCTCCCATATAAAAAAAACGGCCAAAAAACTTCAACTCGAAATGCGAACACAAAATGAGTTCATTCAGCCACGTCGGGCAAGTCACATGATACATCTGGGTCAGATGAGGCATGCAGTCTGCACATTATTATACAGGATTTATATAGCGCCAGCAGTTTGCGCAGAGCTTTACATCAGGGAAGACAGTACAATTACAATACAATTCAATAAAGGAGGGATCAGAGGGCCCTGCTCGTTGGAGCTTACAATCTAGAACGGAAGGTCAAGTGGAAACAAAAGGTAATAACTGTGGGGGATGATCAGATGGACAAAATGAAAATACAGTTGTTAGGTGTGGGTAGGATAGGCTTCCCTGAAGAGGAGAGTTTTCAGGGATCGTCTAAAAGCTAATAGAGTAGGAGATAGACGGACCGATTGGGGTAAGGAGTTCCATAGGCTTGGAGAGGCTCTGGAAAAGTCCTGGAGACGAGCAAGGGAGGAGGTAATGAGAGAGCGAGAGAGCAGGAGGTCTTGAGAATAACGAAGAGAACGATTAGGTTGGTATTTTGAGACTAGGTCAGTGATGTAGCTGGGGGCAGACTTGTGGGTTGCTTTGTAGGTAGTTAGTATTTTGAATTTAATTTGTTGGGTGAGCGCATGTCTCATTGTGTTCATACCTGGAGAAGATTCGGGTCACAGCACCTGCGGGTGTCCCAGCTCCCACTGTAAAGGAATGCTCTTCATGAATTGCTGATGATGTTTTAGCAGGGAACACCACCAAGCACAACAGATTATCTACTTAAAGTGTAATTATAGCAGTTTTAATAAAAATTGCAAACAGGAAGATTTTTTTTAAATCATAGAACAGACATACTGAGGGGAATTTACTAAAACTGGAGAGTGCAAAATCTGGTGCAGCTCTGCTAGAATCCAATCAGCTTCCAGGTTTTATTATCAAAGCTTAATTGAACAATCTGAAATTAGAAGCCGATTGGCTACCATGCAGAACTGCACCAGATTCTGAGTGTTCCAGTTTTAGTAAATCTCCCCCACGAGGATTCCTTTGCAATAATGGCTTCTTACATTTGTTCTCAGTCCTCGTTCACATTGACTGCGGCTTTGAGATTGTGCAAGTTCATCTGAAATCGCACGATTTCAAAGCTGCATGTCAGAGCAACTTCGGGTGCGACTTGGAAGACACCTTCATGCACAGATGTCTTTGCAAGTCGCACCCGAAATCACCAAAAGTAGTGCAGGAACAAATTTTTCGAACCGGTGCAGCACTGCAATGTCAGCGTTGCACCGATTTGAACGGTGCTATTGCCAGCAAAAGGGCGAGACCTGTCATGCGATTTGACCTGTCAAAACGCTCTAATGTGAATGGGGGCTTAATCTCCTTTTCTATGTACAGTGGACTACGGAATGCATTGCTCAGTGTACAATCCTGGTATCTGCTGAGTGCTGGGATGAATGAGGCTCTATGCACAGGAGTTACACCAATCCCAGGCTGGCCAATCAGGATGGATGAAGATGTCAGTGCTGGTGAAGGAGCTTGCGGACATCACATCACAGTAGCAGAGGTGCGTATAAATCCACTTTAATTACAGGAGCAACACTTTCTGCAATCCCTGATGGACTGTACAGCCCAACTCCAGTCAAACATTTTTTTTGTTTGGTTTTGAAAAGATTATGAAAAACGTTATATTAAAGTCTTGCTTTTTTTTTTTTTAGGTAAATATAACAAACATGTTATACTTCCCTCCTCTGTGTAGTGGTTTTGCACAGAGCAGCCCAGACCCTGTTCTTCTCGGGGTTCCTCTTCAGCCGTCTGGGGGCACCCGAGCGGCAGTTCCGTGTGTCCATTCAGACACAGAGTCGGGGCCCGGACACCGCCCCCTCTTTCTCTTCTCATTGGCTCACTGACTTTGATTGACACTATTTACTATCATTTTAACACACTTTTATTAGGTTTTCATAGGGAAAATTTTCCTGTAACACCCATTTAATAAAATGAGAGCGGGGGTCATCCCCAGGAGCTGTAAACCTTCTCCACTTCTGGCATGTATTGTTGTTTGTTAGTGCTCCCCCCATTGAAGGGCAGGAAGTGTAGGGAAATCTCCCCACTTTGAATACAGACAGCAACGAAACCTGACAGGGGCTCTAACCCACCCATCCTTTAGCAAAACAAGTTTTGGCTGGAGTTAGGATTTAAAGTGGTTGTAAACCCTCCTGAAAAAACAAAGAAAAAAAAAACACCCTGCAAGATAAAAGGCATAATGAGCTAGTGTGCATAGCATACTAGCTCATTATGAATTACTTACCCGAGAACGAAGCCCCCGCAGCCGTCCTAGTCTCCCCCTCCGGCCAGAGGTTTCTTCTGGGTATCGTGGCTCCAGCACGGTGATTGGCCAGAGCTACGATGACGTCACTCGCGGAACGTCACATGCGGGAGCCACTGGAAACGGCACAGTACAACTGAAGCAACGGCACGTACGTGCCATTGCTTCAGTTGGCTCAAGTGCGCATGACGTCAGCACATGCAAATACAGGGATATCTCCTAAACTGTGCAGTTTTAGGAAATATCCAGAGCAGCTACAGGTAAGCATAATTATAAGTTTGCCTGTAGTTTAAAGTGGTTATAAAGGGTTTACAACCACTTTAAAAAGAGTAAGGGAGGGTTATACCCCCGTCAGTTTTGTTGCCATCTATATCCCATTGGGGAGAGTTCTCTTCACTTCCTGTCCCATAGAAACAACAGGAAGAGAGAGGAAACCCCTTCAAAATGGGGGCATCTTGGTGCTCACCAGAACTAATGAACCCCTTGGAAGATTTCTCCTCTATTTCTGTTCTGGGGACAGCCCAAAATGCAGGATTTTCTTTTACTTTTAGTGATAACAATAAAACAGGACAAATGGAGAAGGTGACTCTCCCTAATGGGGACACTAAAAATGGTCCCTCTCCACTCTATCCAAAACTAAAAAAAAAAATGGATTGGTCTTTGGTAATACTTGCTTTATCAAAAAAACAGCAAAGCCTAAAGAAATAATTATTAAAACTATAAAACAGAGCTGGAGTTCTTCTTTATTACTGTTTTTAATGGCAACAGTTCCATTTCCAGGCCACGCTTGTGGAAGACCCACACTCTTCTGATCTAAGAGTTGTGCTCAGAGGGGTTAGATCTACTACAAGGTGACCACATTTTCCCTACTGACCACTCCCACTTTTATTGTGGGTGGGGCAGGGCGTGAGGATAATAGCAGCAAGCAAATCGCGTCACACCAAATGTTGGGTGTGGATAAATAGTGACCTGCACTATCACAAGCAAGGGCAAAGCGGCAAATAATCCTCACCCTTACCCCCTGCAACAAAGTCTGCACAAGCCAAGAGGAAGGGAAGGGGACTGGGAAGACCATGTAGTATCAGCATGTGACATCATCGATAACCCCGGACACAGACAGGAGCAAACACACCCCCTCCTCCCGCTCCAGGCCCAATCAAGGAAATGTTGTTAAAATGGATTACCCTGCATTCGCCAGGGCTGGGGACGCCATTATTAAAGCTGGAAACTAATCGGGATCACTGTCCCCAGAAACTGGGGACATCTGGTCACCCTAATCTACCCAAAGCTTGTCCTGAAAAATGAATGAGTACACGGTGTATTATTTTGAATTGCATCTCATACAGAACTCAGCTGTGTTCCTACATAAAGAACGTCATAACGTTCACGCTAAAGTACATTAGCAGAGTGCGGAAAGTGAATCAAGCCCGCCACCTGCCTACCAAACACTGAAATAGTCATCAGGACAAGAAATAATACCCGTACATTGATCAGACAATCTTGCAGTACAAGCAGAAAGGATTCTTTGCTGCCTTTCAGAGCTTGAAATGAAGGAAAGCAAAACTAGTAATAATGTAGCACCCTCACTGCTGCTAGTATAGGAACATTTAGTTTAGACAGAGGAGCATGTGCTAAATTTTGTTTAGGAGGCTGTGGCTGGCTCTATTACTTCATCCTGTCTTCTGGAAATCTGGATACAGTGGGTGGAGAGACAGAGGCCGGAGCCTGAATATTTATGGAGTTTCCACCAATCCCTGGGCAGGCAGGGCCCAGAAGGTGGGGAGACGACCCATAAATACTCAGGTGCCTGGCAGTCTGGTAGCACTGTCCAGCCTGCGACAGACCCAACAAGGGCTTTTGGAGAGGACTAGGGGAAGCCTCCTACCCATCGATTATGGCCCATTGAGAGAGCAGATCATTTGCCAATGATGGACAACAAGGTAATGGATGCCGAGAGCAAGGCTTGGATTAATTCTCTGAATGACAATAAAGCTTCCCTTCTGGAGTGGATGGAAAAGTGTAATATTAATCTTGTACAAGTTAATGGTCAGAGCAAATATGGTGGTCCTCCTGCAGACTGGGTTGGAGAGGCTCCTTCATTTGGGACAGAAATATTTATCAACCATAATCCTCAAAAGATCTATGAAGATAAATGAATTCAACTGTATCAGACTGCTGGGACATCGTCTTCTAAAGACTTTTCTAGTGGACAGAATACACAAGTTTGTGTCTCTCCCATTGTTAATTGTGTCACCTATTGTTTCTGTCTGTCTGCTCATCTCTGTGTGTATACTTATGATGTTTAATGTACTTTGTTGCCAGATGGTCTGGTCACCCCCTGACTAAATCAAAGCTAGTTGTTTAATTAGCTAAATGTTTATAGTATATATCAGTTTTGAGTATTAATACATTAGTAGGGGGTGTCTGTATAAGTTTAAGTGGTCTTAATTGGGACCTATGTATCATATAACAATTGTGATATTATTGTTTTTAAACTTATTGTGTGTTACTTTTAACAAATTACATTCTGTCTCATGTGGGTGTCAGTAAAGTCCATTATCAGCAGGACTGGTTCCTGCAAATTGTACATTGACTAGGAGAATTTGGAAATGTCATGGGTAGAGGTCCTCTCTTTTTTTTAACCATGAAACTAGTTTCACCTAATATTTATGGGGTACTAACGCATACTATCTGCCTCCAAAACCCCATCACACAAACTGCTGTAAAAAGGAAAGTGGGGTTATGGATAGGTTTGCCTCGTGATCACTGATATAGGATGCACATACAAAAAAGAGCTTGAACAGCTGTTTCTAATCTCTGTTAACAGTGGGGGCTGGTGCTCAATTTTCTTGAGGGGGTGGCCCTTGGCCTCCACCTAGCCAGCCAATCACCCCCCACCCCCGTTGCTCGACCGATTGCCGCTTCCTCCACATCGCTTGATCGCCCGTCTGCCCCGCACTTACCCAATCAAGGTCGCGGCTTCGCACCCCCCCCCCTCCCCCATCGCCTCCCGGTCAATCATGACTTAGGACTCCCGGCAAATCGGGTCTCAGAAAAAAAAAAAAAAAAAAAAACAGGAAGACATTAGGTAATATTTAATTTTCAAATGTCACAACTGGGTGGGCTTGGGGCGCAGTGCTCTGCGCCCCGAGCCAACTCTTTTTGAGGCCGATGAGAGCCTCAGGCTCTAATCATGTGCTTAATAAAAAAACAACATTGAAATCCATGCGTCCGGCGCCCCCTGCATGGAGATTTGGGGCTGGGCGCATAGATTAGGAGGGCGACTCCCCTGCGACCAGTATGAGCGCCCACCACTGTCTTACAGCTGTTCAGTTGGCAATACAGGGCAAATGAGGTCTGTTACAGGGAGCACAGACAGTTCTCCTTTCTATACCAAAGTTCCAAGAAGGAGGGGAATAAAGTGCTGCGCTCAGCGACCTCCAGATGTCATGCAATGCAGGTCTGATATCCACAATGAAACAGAAATGCAGCACATTTTTTTTTTTATCAGTCTTAAATATATTTAACATTCAGAAGCAAAAGGCAAATACATATATATTAATTACTTTATCATTTGCCTTATCAGCATAAAAAATATTAAGGATCAGAACGCAAATGGTGTCCGTCTTCGAGAAATCAGTTGTGCGCATTAGCAACCATTTATAGACAATAGACAAACATGTCAACTGGTGCACAACAAAAAGTACTGCTCCTCTCTTCCATAGTTGCTTTGGCCGGCTTGGAAACCGTTCCCAGGATCGCCATTGGCTGGCATAGATGTGTCATATTTAAAAACACAGTTACTTGCAGAGGAAGTCCTTTACATACAGGGAGCCCAAAATCTCACTTCATCACAATTAAACTTAGGAGTTCAAAGGTCGCTGAGGGTCCATTGCTGGTTTACTGGGAGGATTTGTTGTAACTACAACTGTGGACATGGTCTTGGAGGTTGCCGGGGAGGTGGAGGCTGCCGCAGCGTGTAAGTGGGAGGCTGGGACCGTCTGTATTCGCACCTGGGAAGGATAAAAGGAAGTTTTTAATTACACTGAAGTGTCAGTTATGATATAAAATGCAGCAACTTGTGTCTTATACTGCTGGGACAGCCGACATCCCTAATAATCTGCCGGTCTTATCAATGGAAGCCACTGGGTCTTTACATTAATCAAATGATATCAATGATCAGCTTTTATGACAGGGCCTCTTTTCTACACACTTTCAACACTACATTGAATAACACCACAAATAAAAATAGTTGGCAAGAAGAAAACCAGGGACGTTTACGGTTTACTGGGGAATGAGCTTAACCCTTTTACTGCCAGGTCCATTACGTCCTACAGACCTGACAGTGGGAGGTTTTTACACACACTCCTGGTGGCTGCAGCTACGGGAAGTGTGTGTATATCTGACAAGTCGACTGCCAGGTGTCAGATGGAAGCGATCCGGCAGCTGGGCCACCCGATTTCTTCCAAAACCCCCAGTAATGGCCACCCTGCACCCCAACCAGCATAGCTTCTGCTCTCCTTCGGTTATATCATTAAAGAACCTGTCACCACAAAAATTATCATATAGGGGACTTTGTCCCCCATGTGATAAAAAAGAAATAAAAAAAAAAAAAGAAAAGGGGTTGTAAAGGAAAATGTTTTTTTTTTTTAAACAAACAAAAACAAACATGTTATACATGCTCCACTGTGCAGCTCGTTTTGCACAGAGTGGCCCCGAACCTGGTTTTCTGGGGTCCCTCGGGCGCGCTCCCATGATATAGCCGCTTGCTGTATGACTTGGCCCCGCCCGCCACGTTATTGGATGTGATTGACAGCAGCGCGAGCCAATGGCTGTGCTGCTTTCAATCCATCCACTCTACCCAATCAACGGCCAGGCTGAGCGGCGAAGAGGATGTTGGGGGCGAGTGCGGGACTTTCAAGGGGTCAGGTAAGTAAAAACGGGGGGGGGGGGGGGGGGGCTGCATAGTGAGATGTTTTTTCACCTTAATGCATAGAATGCATTTGGGTGAAACATTTTTTACCTTTACAACCCCTTTAAGGTTACACCCAAGCAACCCACCAAACATTTTTGAGGACCCCCACATAAAAACGTAAATGCACGTGTCAGGGGCACCTAAAACATGAAAATGTATATTTTACCCCCAAAAATTGGGCAATTTGTGTCTGTGTACCCTAAAATGACTTTATTGTATTTTTTACTGAAATTTTGCATTCCCTAGACCTGCGTTTCTCAATCTTTTTTCAGTCAAGGCACCCTTTAAAATTGTGGACGATCTCGAAGCACCCTCCAAAGTTAGACAGGCTTGAGACACCCCATTCTAAAAAACGTAAAAATTATTCTGATAGTTTTACATAATGCAGCAACATCAATACAAGTAGGACACCCAATGTTAAAAATGATTTGTTCTTCCAAAGCAGATACACTTTTTCAAGCTGGTACTGACTAGTATTCCAATGTTTCTCTTCTCCCTCAGTTTTTCTCCATCACTTAGCTAATGAGACCCCAGCGCTGATGGAGAGAGGCAATGGAAGGTAAATACAGGATGATACGTAGACAACCGACATGCTCCTTATAAACTGATGATATCATTGGTCGGTAGGAGGTTGGCAGCTAGAAGTTTGTAATGATGTGCAATGCAAACCTGTGGCTTTGTGTAACTAAATGGCAGGTTTCATCCACCCACCGGCTTTGTATACAATTTTGGGGCAATTTTTAGGTATTTTGCCAAGGCACCCCTGAAGAAACCTCAAGGCACCCTGGTTGATAAATGCTGCCCTAGACCTTTGTGATAATATTGTGCAACATAAAAAATTGTAACTACCACTATTTTATTCTCTAGGGTGTCTGCTTTCAGAAAATATTTAATGCTTTATGCAATCTTCAGGGCTAAAATTATTTTCTAAATGTGCCCAAAAAATGCAAAAAACAGCCCTGGATGCAAAAGGGAAAAGTATTCCTGAAGTGCTCCAGGCATCACAAAACCCGGTGACTACAAGACTGCTTAGCTGTACTGTTCATTGCCTTGGAAGATCCAAATTGCAACTTGCACAGATATGTAAATTTCTACCAGTGCTGCTGACTGATGGCCTGGCCTCATCCAATCTTGAGTTTACTATTTGCTGTAGTGATGGAAGCCGACAATCTTTGGACTGGCTGGTTGCCTGTGACCTGGCTCAGGAGCCCTTGTCCTTTGTGAGTGGCTCCTGACAGTAACCTGTCCTGTAGGCTCCTCCCCTCTTACCTGTGTGGCCTGGCCCTGCTGTTGGAGCTGCTGCAGTTGCTGTGCGGTCAGGAAGCTGACGGGTTTGTTTCCTGCGATGAGTTTGGTCCCTGCTGGCACTGTTGTCAGAATAATATTACGTCCCAAACCGCTTATACTGAAAAGAGAAAGAGCAGTGTCAAGAAAAAACATTCAGGGTTCTGTGGCACCATCCATGGGGTAGAATTATACAAATTAGAATAGAAGTGAAACCATTCCCACATTCCCTTCGCTTTGCTCGCCACGCTTCGGGCACGGCCTCGCTGCGCTCGGCTCTTTTATATTCTAACTCTATGTCCACTTGGATGGTGGAGCTTGAAAGTGGACTCACGGCGCAGGCGCCGGTCATCCTCTGCAATTTTCGGAACATGGGTGTCCTGTGTACTGCGCATGCGCAGTACACAGCGAACACTTCGTGATGGGGGACGGCTAATGATAGTACACCGGCACTCCTGGCCCATCCTCTGTCCAGTGCCCCCCCCCCCCATGAGAAGCCACTTCCCATGGGTGCACTTGTGCGTGCTCGCTCCCAAGCTCCACTGCTGCGTCCATTGACACAGACAGCGAGACTCAGCCCTACCCCCTGCTCCCTCTTCACTGGCTTTAATTGAGAGCAGTGGGAGTCAATGGTTCTCAATGCACCAGTAAAGCCAGTGAGACCAAGAACTGAGACGAGAGAAGAGCTGCAGATGTGCACAACGCTGGATCGAATTAAGGACTCAGTTAAGGAAAAGGGGGGGGGGGGGTGAGGAGGATGCCGATTGCTTAACCTGTTTATGACCGCCCACAGTCATATGACTGCGGCAAGAAACATCTGTTCCAGGCCGCCGTCATATGATGGCACTAACTTGGGGGCGTACGCGTGCCCGGTGGCCGCGATGTCCGCCGGGCACCCGAGATTGCTCAGTAACTGTAAACACACAGATCCATGTGCTGTCAGAGGAGAGGAGACCGATGGTGTGTCCCTTGTACATAGGGACACTGATCGGTCTCCTCCCCCAGTCAGTCCCCTCCCCCCACAGTTAGAATCACTAATATAGGGAACATAGGGAACATAACCCCTTGATAACCCCCTAGTGTTAACCCCTTCCCTGCCAGTCACATTTATACAGTAATCAATGCATTTTTATAGCACGGATTGCTGTATAAATGTGAATGGTCCCAAAAATGTGTCAAAAGTGTCCGATATGTCCACCGCAATATCGCAGTCACGATAAAAAAAAAAAAAAAAAAAAAAAAAAAAAAATCGCAGATCGCCGCCATTACTAGTAAAAATAAAATAAAAAAAATAAATAAAAATGCTATAAATCTATCCCCCATTTTGTAGACGCTATAACTTGTGCAAACCAATCAATATAGGCTTATTGAGATTTTTTTTTTGTTAAACCAGAAATATGTAGAAAAATACGGATCGGCCTAAACTGAGGAAAAAATTTGTTTTAAAAAAAAATAAGAAATAAAAACCGCAGAGGTGATCAAATACCACTAAAAGAAAGCTCTATTTGTGGGGAACATTTTTTTTATTTGGGTACATCGTTGCATGACCGCGCAATTGTCATTCAAAGTGCGACAGCGCTGAAAGCTGAAAAATGGCCTGGTAGGCAAGTGGTTAAATATTTTTAATCTTAATGCAAGGAATGCATTTTTGGACATTAGACAAAAAATAGGTATAATAATAATTAGTAAAAAGCAGGAGGGGGATATGTAAAAATCTACATAGAAAAATCAGTATTCACATACATCTGAACACAAGATGCGATTTCAGTGCAAAAATCGCAACGCACTGCAGTAAACTTGCACAGAGTCGTTGGTTGCCGCATTGCACTTGCAGCGCATAGATGTGAACGACTGTCATTGAACACGCGGTCTAAAGGCAAATCCACTTTGCACTACAAGGAGTACAGTCGCTGTAGATCTGAGGGGGGACACGCAAGAAAAAAAAAAAAAAACAGCATTTTTTGCTTGTACATGATTGGATGATAGAAATCAGCAGAGCTTCCCCTCATTTCAGATCTTCCCCTTAGATCTACAGCGACTGCAGTGGATTTGCCTTTAGTAAATCAAACCCAGTGGGTTTTTGTTTTGTTTTTTGTGGAAAAAACAGAAGGGTTTAATCTGGCAGCCCCATCACTATAACCCCCATAACCTCAGGGCTTATTCACACCACACCTCCTAACCCAACATCTACTGCACCTATGAAGTACCCCAAAGAGCCAGTCACCACTAGACTTTTGAAGGAACCCAACGAACGCCCCAGTAAGGCTTGTCCTCACAGCATGAACCAGCTGACAGTGACCACACAGCTGTGCTGGGATGAATATGGGAGTCACTCTGCCCCCGTCAGATATAAGATACACATCACATGATGCGCCCTTGCCCAGTGACAGGGGGGACCAGTGTGTTTTTGGATGACATGTGAATCTGGGCTTTTTGTAAACGCATCAACTTCACATCAGAGTTAACCGGCACTCGCATACAATTTTTAAGCTTTCGTGGGGGGGGGGCCTTCATCAAGGTCCCAGCAGTACTGCTGGGACCTTGATGAAGGGGACACACCCCCAAAAGTTTATCCTGAAAAATTGTATGTTAGTGCAAATAAAAAAATAGTAGTACGGACAGTACACAATTGTTTGTTGCAAGTGCCCTCATACGGCTACAATGACCCCAGGCAGGGGATGAGAGGATTTAGGTGGAATTCTGATTGAAAAGGACCACAGAGTGCAGAATGGCCCCCAAAGAGGTAAAGGTGAAGGCACTTACTTGGCTCCCAGGTTTCCTTTGATGATGGGAGTCGCCATAACGCTCTTCCCCTTCACCTGCTGACCGAGGACTGACAGTGGCACGGTGATTCGAGCCGGAACTTTGCCCTGTGAAGGAGAAGTAGAGGGATATTATAAAAAAAATTACAGAACATACTCCAACCCCCACTGAATTACTACTCCCATCATCCGCTACAGCGTAAAAAAAAAAAAAAAAAACCCAAAACACAGCGATTATGTTTTTAGTACCTCAGCTTCCATAACAGAATTCTTTCCTGGTCCGGGCTAGACAGTTATGCAACTGAAATGTAATATTAGAGATCTCGACTTGCCCCCTGCCTGTGATTGGACAGTGTAAAGGAAAAGCAGTCCGTGACCTGTGATGATACGTGTCGGGAGGAGGAGCCCAAGTGACAGTGCCAAGCACAGCACAGTGAGGAGGAAAGGGCTGACAGCCCCTATCTGAGCCTGACAATTAGCAGGATTTGAACGCGCAAACAACTACTGGGTACATGTGAGTTGTATAGCTGTAGGCAACCCCCTAAAAGATCTTTGTTTGATGGTTGAATAGAGCGCTGCGCAATGGTTTTTTGTTTGTGTCTTTTTCTCTTTTATATCATACCGGAGCAAGACATCAGGAGGAACCAAAAGGAAAAAAGCCCCACATTCCCAGCATAAAGGGAAGTTTCTTTTTTTTTCCTCTTTCTTTTTTCAGTTCTAGCATTTCTAATTGTGTCCCGGATATCATCAGTGGATGTGAAGAGTTATTTCATTAATTATCTAACTCATTTAATGGACTGTTATCACCTATGGGATTAATATAATATTTAATTGGCGGCCGTTTACCCATTAATTCATCAATTAATTGGCTAATCCATCAGGTCAAGCCTGTATTGGCTTTTGGAATTTATATATCCCCATATGCATCACTGGCATAAACTGGATATTTCCTTTTTTTGACACATTACAACACATACCGTATATACTCGAGTATAGGCCGTCCCGAATACAAGCCGAGGCCCCTGATTTACCACAAAAAAACTGGGAAAAGTTATTGACCCGTGTATTAGCCGAGGGGGGGGGAAATGGAGCAGCTACTGTAAGTGGAAAAGAGTGTCAGCAAATGCCCATCTGCATGTCCCCTGTGTCTTATACAAACCCCCCGTGTCCCCAGTGCAGCCTACCTGTGCCGATCGATCTGTCTAGCGCCGATCTGTGTCAGATCGCTGGCTGTCCGGTGTCCGCTGTCCCTCGGGGGCCGCTGTCCGGTTTCCCCCCCCATTGCTGATCCTGGCGATCAGCGTACACGCTGAGGCGCCAGGCGCCATTACAGGTTTGAAAGCCGCGCCTCCTCCTCCTCCTCGTCCGTGATAGGAGGAACACTTGGTTTTCCCAGCAGTCGGTGTGCAGTGTTCCGCCTATCACGGACATTCTCTCATCCTCGTTCATGAGATGAGAATGACAGGACATCCGTGATAGGCGGAACAATGTACTGCTGGGAAAATTAGTGTCCGCCTATCACGGACGGGGGGGGGGAGGAGGCAGCGCGGCTTTTGAAAACTGCCGTCTGTCTGCATGACACGCTGTTCATGTAGGCAGACGGCGGTGACTCGAATATAAGCCGAGGGGGGGACTTTCAGCCCTAAAAAAATGGTCTGAAAATCTCGGCTTATATTCGAGTATATACGGTACTTGTTTTTACTCACATTTTGAAGCACTTTATTTATTTAAAACACATTGTATCTACTTTTAACACATTGTGTATTTATTTATTTATTTATTAAATTGGTTACAACCTCATTGTAACTTGAAGTTTATATATATTTTTGTGCACCTGGGATTGTCACGCAAGCACTTATATATTTTACTATACCACGACATTTGTCTTTTAACCTCACCTGCTGATCTAAATAGCCTAAGGTTGATATTGCGCACTATTTATACTCTAGTATTTATTAGCATACTTATTAGCTCCTCTCAACAAGACGTTCCTTGTTCACACAGGAATGCTGCAGCACAACTTATTGGTTCCTTGTGCTGCTTCCCCCACTTCCAATTTGAGCTCTGCTGTACAGGGACTGCAAGAAGCTGATAACCAAAAAACTCTAATTCGAGAAGTAACCATGCTTTAATTAAAAAATAAATACATTTATTGATGATTTTCAGAGCTGTATTGATTTGTACATTTATGGGTTATTGTGTATATTTTATGGGTTTAAATCTGGAGTTCAGTTTTGACCCATAATACTATTTTTTATGGCATAATCTCATGTACAGTAGAACAAGTGTGGGGGGGGAGGGGGATTAGTACTAAGTGCCAATCTGGCTCTGCTGCATGCCAACAAAGAAAATGCCAACTGGAGGTCTCTGTTCATTTATACAGCTCCGGGCACGATCAGAGATATCTGTTCATACACACATACAGCTCCTGGCCCCATCAGAGGTCACCGTTCATACACACTGCTGTAGGCCCCATCAGAGAGGTCTGCTCATGGACATACTCACAACTCCAGGCCCCATTAGAGGTCTCTGTGCGTGTACACACACACACACACACACACACACACACACACAAACATCTCACCTGCTGAGCTGCCGTCACTGGAATCTGCCGTACAGTGGCTGTTGCTGCTCCTACTTGTTTTGTGCCAGTGTTGGTGACGGGTGAAAGGCTGATAGTTGAGGCCGCATGAACAGGGCTGACCAGGGCAGAAGATGCCATGGCTACAGGCTTGGCAGTCACTGTAATACTCTGTGTAGTTGCCACCTTAGGGGGCACAACGCCCAGTCCCTGCACAATCCGTATAGTTGTGGCTGGCTTTGTCTCTGCAGTAGTTGTGGTTTTCATTTTAGAGTCGGCTACAGAAACACCCAGAGCGGGCATCAGCCTAAACCCCGGACCACCATGCTCTGCCGTCTTCACTTCAGGTGCCACCTTGATGGCTGTGGGTATTGGAGGGGAAGGGGACGACGGGTTGGAAGTCACATGTAAAAGTCCTTTGCTGGAGCTGCTGGGCGGTGCGGCCGAGAAAAGTTCCTGGGAGAGCTTCACAGCTGTGACCTGGGATTTGGCCAACGTCGCCATCATGTCAGGTGTGATGCGCAGTATAGTCTGACCCTTAGAATCTGTGGTGATGGAAGAAGGAGGAAGCCGCAGAACGTCCTTGCCCTGTATGCGCAGATTGGTGGTTGGAAGTGCAGGCTGGGCCTTAACACCAAGCTGTCCAGATATTGCAACCTGGCAGAAAGAAGAGAAAGGCTGGTAAGATAGATCACAAACACAGGAGATCCAAAGCTGAAGGACCAACAGCAGCCAAAACGTATTTGTTACTGTGAATAGATTGGAGGGTATAAAACGAATGAAAAATGCCAAAGTCTTTGTTGCACATAGAGAAAAAAATAAAACCTAACCTTGTATCATTTTCTAATGTCTGAAAAAGACGAGACAATGCAAATAAAGCAACCCCAAGATTCTGAAGAATTGTAAATATGTTGTTATTCAGATGTATATCTACAGTTGGTGGCACAGAGACCCCCCCCCCCCCCCCAACTCCCCCTTCAACATTGCACAGCGTCCCCCCTCCCCCCGACATCACACAGACAATACAAATCATTATAGAATAGCTTTGTACCATAAATCACCTGTTTGATGATGTTCTGTCCTGTGATGCTATGCAGTATTGTGGGTGTCGAACTTGAGAGGGTACTGACCACTGGTTTGGAAGTGACCACTGTAGGTGCAGTCAGAGCGGTCACAGAAATGGTTCCAGGAGCAGTTACTGTGATGGCTGGGCGCGGGATGCTGGCAGCTGCCTGCGTCTTCACTGGCATTGTCACCACCTGGGGAGAGAAAAACTATTTATAATCCAGCTGGGAAAATTAACCCGCTCCATTATTATAAGCCAGCTGGGGCATTGCGCTCCTACCTGGGTTATTCCTTTAGAAGTGGTCGTTGTGACAGGCATCCTGATGTGTGTTACAATGGGAGAAAGAGACTGGGTAACAATGGCGGGCGAAGCAGCGGATGGAATAGCAGCAGAAGCCGTCACAATGCGTACTTGTGGGATTGAAGGGGTGGAGGGGAGCGTAGTGTTCCTGACAGGAGGCGCGGTCACAGTAGTCACTTGACTTGTCACAGACGGAGCCAGCAGAGTGCTGAGCTGGGGCATGGTGGGCGGGGACACCAAAAGGACACTGCAGACAGAAACACACACCATTAAATTCAGTTTTACCATTGGATAAGGTATAAGGGACTGACTGTGGGCTTCTTACCTCGGACTGGATTTTGGGGATTCAGGAACACTGCTGGGAAGAATCTTACTGACAGCAGCAGATGTGGGGGACATTGGCATTGCTGGAAGCGCTGGTGTAGTGGGTGTGCTGGGTGTCCCGGGTGTTGGCGGCATACTGCACTCATTGAAGTTCAGCTGAGCTGGTTCAGGCGTGCTGCTGCCCTTCACCGCAAACTCCTTGTTGCCGGATTTCTGCACATAAACCAGAATTAAAAAAAGGAAGTCTGAACTGCCAGAAATAGAGGAGGCCTTTGCTGTTCAACTATCACCTGCCTGGCTGTCTCTTGCTTCAGTGCCTCCTGACTCACTGACATGCAATATAGGTGACCCATAGAATACATGACCATGCCGTAAATTACCCATACACGTTTCCAGTGAAGTCCAATCCCCTGATCTGCATACTTATTCTGAATGAGTGACTTAAACCTCAACTCCACGAAGAACAATCATTCCACTAATCCATAAGTAATGCCCGCCATTACCCAAATTGGCAGAAGAAGAGCTCTCAAAGCCAACCCCAAAGTTTTGTGCATTCCACCCTGGGCAGCGATTTTGGTTTTTAGCGACCGGTCGTTGCCTTTACCATTCATTGAATTCATATAACGGTCACTTCTGCACTGAAGTTGTGCTTGTGAGGCGTGGGGCAGGTCTGCACATCTGACCACTCATAACGAGCAGGTTATTTCAATGAGAAGGAAAATTGCAGATCTGGGGACAGAGGGAAAAATAATTTCCCTATCACTGCCCACAGAAAAAACAATACCCATCACTACGTGCCCAAAGATTCAGGAGACATGCCATTCTAATTAGTGCACAACCATCATTCTTAACATCACCTCTCATATGACCCTGCTTCAGGACAGTTCAGGGATGTCGACTGCAGCTGATGACATCAGAAGTATTAAAAAAAAAAAAAAAAAACTTTCTGGTGACTGGTTACCGTATATACTCGAGTATAAGCCTCGTGGGTGGATAAGCCAACTGGGAAAACGTATTGACGCGAGTATAAGCCTAGGGTGAGAAATGCGCAGCTACTGCAAATGGAAAAGAGGGTAAACAATGCCCATTTGCAGCCTCACTGTGCCCATTTGCAGCCATAGGTCCCCCGAACTTCACTTGGTAGTTAAGGGTTCCTAGATGACCCCTAGCTGCAGGCAAAATTTGGGGGTCTCTTGGGGGTCTCTTGATGGACACAGTTGACCTACTTTGGGGCCCTGTATCTCGGGGGTCACTTGGTGCTAGGAACCCCATCTTTCGATATGTTGTAGTGCTGGTTCCACTGGGTTTGAATACCAATTTGGGGTTCCTAGCACCAAGTGTCCCCCGAGATATGGGGCCCCAAAGTCGGGTCGGAAAATGTCAAGCACTTTTCTGCAGCAGAGAATTACATTTTCTGAACCGAATTTGGGGGCCCTGTATCTCGGGGCCACTTGGTGCCTCATTTGTATATGTTGTAGTGCTAGTTCCACTGGGTTGGCATACCAAATTTTGGGTTCCTAGCACCAAGTGGCCCCGAGATACGGGGGCCCTAAAGTCGGATCGGAAAATTTAATTTTCTGCTACAGAAAAGTGCTTGACTCGAGTATAAGCCGAGGGGGGCATTTTCAGCACAAAAAAAAATGTGCTGAAAAACTCGGCTTATACGGTAATTTAAAATAACAGTAAAAATGGTTATGAACGAAGCTTAAACGGATGGAAGATTGGGAGCAATAGTGGGATTAATAAGTTCAGATTTAAAGTATTGCACCTCAAGAAGAAATATACCAGGACAGGGACCCCAGGCCTTCAGTCCGTACCAAAGAGGCCAAACCACATACAAAAGAGAAGCAGACAGCCTCAGCCACACTATTAAAATAGCAAACCCAAATCCCCAGCTCTTCCTAACTAATTATGATGGTTTACCCACATTAAAATACAATATCTAATATCAAAGTTATTTTTTAGCTTTGGATTAGGTGAGGAAGGATTAGAACCTCTATCAGGTTTCTGTTGATGTCTTTGTGACCATTGTCATCAGGACTGAAATCGAGTTGTCACTTAAAACAGGTGAGAAGAAATATTCTCATGGGGACACTTGTTTTGGTGGCTGTATAAAGAGGGAATTCCCTTATTTTTGGAGAGATTTCCTCTAACTTCCTTTTCTATTTCAAGAGCATTGAGTTTGCCATCCATCTCCATAAACATGGCTCCTACATTCACCAGTGTGCTGATATAAGTGAATATGGAAAAGATGAGCTGTAGGAAGAAAACAATATAGGGGGACAGGAATGGGGGAGGGGGAAGAGGGCAGAAGACAGGAACTTACGATTTTTGAGGGTGTTTTTGGCTTTTGTTGTAGAGCTTTCTTGGCTTTGGCTGCCGCCGCTTGTGCCTGGTGAATCCTCTCTGCAGAAGAAGAGAACAAAAAGCATAAGACTCTATGCAGGAAATGCAAAAGCAGACAGAGGACTTATTGACAGAGGACTTACCAAACTCCTCCTCACTGCGGTCTCGATGGAGGTAGATCCACAGCTTGCGTCCAATGTCATATTTCACACATGGATCTTTTTCATAGTGCAGCCGGTCCAGCGCACCGCTCACCACCGTGTTAACCTAACATTAGATGACCACACGGACAGAGTGAGCTTGGGAAGTACATTAACACTGAAGCCCTCAAGGAACCCCAAAACACAAACCGCCAGCCCAATATCAATAAACCATGAACTTACCTGAGCGCTGGTAACATCAGGTGCCAGAAACTGGGAATCCTTCAGCAGCTCACAGATTTCGGCACGTGTACCCTCACCGTTTGGCAAACGGGCCGCTGCATCACGGACTGAGAATGAAAAGTTTACGTGAATAATCTATAAAGAGGACACTTCATAGTCATCACATACAATTCAGATTATAGGGTTCCTATTACATCTGAAGAACACATTTTAATTTGTTCTTTTTGTGAAAAATGTATTGTAGGCAAAATGAAGGTTCTTTTTGGTGTGTTTTGTAAAGCTGAACTTTAAAAAATACCCTTAAAGATGGTCTCCCCTTCATTATAAAGGGTAAATGTTCATTAAAGCTAGGGTTAGAGGAATAAGGCATGAAACTTACCTTATTCCTTGCTCCCACCCTCTACTATCCTGCATTGTATGTGATGGCGTCAAAGTGAAAATGCTGGCTGCTGGCCAGAATGTTGAAGAGCAGAGGATTCAAGGGGGAAGTCGTACAGCCTCTGGGCTTGCCAGGTGAGTATTACTGTCTATTTATCTAACCCTAAACCTATTAAAGTATAAGTTCACCTTTACAGAAAATCTGTAAGGTGAACTTACACTGGACCCCATCTTCCCGGCCCTGCTAGCCCGGAGTTCCGCAATCTCCCGCTGTGAGACATCGGGGTCGCTGATTTACTGGTCTGGGGATTTGAAATCCCAGCGGCTCTCTCTCCTCTTCTCCAGCGCTGACAGGACTGGCTAGGCAGGTTCAGATTGGTCAGCACCGTCCATGGGACGTTGAGAGGTACGTCTCCATACATGCCGAGAGGTACGTTTAAGAGATTAAGCCAAGGGGATTTTTTTAAATTCCCGGACTGGTGAGGCGGCGACCTGTCTCAGAGCGGGCGATTGCCGGACTCCGGTATAGCAGGATCCAGCGTAAGTTCATCTTACAAATTTTCTGTAAAGGTGAGCTTACCCTTTAATACACTGCAAGGGTAGCTTTTGTGGTGTAATGGGCTTTAAATAGCATGTAAAGTAATGAAAGCTCCTTCCAACTTTCCTGGATCTGTACGAAAAATATTGCCCCTGGTTAGTCTCCAATTCCTTCACAAAAGAGGAAGAAAAAAATAAAAACACAGCAAAAAGTCAAAATACTAAATATAAAAAGTTTGTGTAAAAAGATGAAGTATAGTGTTTATGTTACCATGTCACAAAGGGTTAGCTGCGCAAGTCCCGCCCACCCAGAGCTGACACAGGAGGAAAATTACCAAGAGACAAGATGGTGACGTAAGCTGGCCTATCAGATCGCAGCAGCGAGTGTTCACGAGCTTTGTTCAGTGACGTCTCCTTGTCAAATACACCTTTCACTGGACCCACCACAGAATCAAATCCATGCATGCGGAAAGTGAAGGCCTTGTGTGGCTGGAGGTAGCGGTGCCGTTCCTGGGTGGAGCAGAGACAGAAATTACAGCTGAAAGTCATGCAACAAATTACCTTTCGTTATCAGTGAAAAATAGGCTATCACTAATTAAGTGACACAGTAATATCGGAAACCAACCTGTTCCTGGAAAATCCGCTTCTCGTCTCCAGAACTCGGCCGCACAATGTAATCCGTTCTTCTGAAACATAATTAAATGGTCATCTTTCCAGACAAATTCATGCAAGTCTGCTGTTATATATTAGACAGCCCTGACTCTTTTCTGAATTAGTAGGTTTCTTCTACAGTTATGTCATGTTCAACACAAATCTTTAATCACCTGGATGTAGACTGACTATGTACAACGATCTGGCGCTTTACCCAGAAACTTAATTTATCTGCTGCACATATGTACATTCCCTTCATTTCAGCTGCTGGAAGCAAAAAGAAAGATATGCCCTGTTCTTCCAGGTATGGGGGAGCATGCAACTTACTCCCCTTCCTTCCACGTGACAGCGCTAGTAGCTGGCGATTGGCCACTCAGGCATGCAGTGCTCTCATTAGGGGGAGGAAGAGTCCTCAGCACTAAGTTCTAATGCACAAAATGTAAAAAGTCTCAGCAGGCACATCCTCAGTTCCCACAGTCCCCCAGAAAACAAAGTACATGCAGCACTTTATTCTGTTTTCACAGGTGCTGCAGTTCCAAAGTTGACGCTCGATAATGCTGCTCAGTAGGAGACAATTAGGTACTTAGGTGTGATCAACATTACTTGTCCCCAAGTGGCCGGAACATGCCCAAGACTACAGTCATCACTACTAATGCAGGGTAGAGAGTGGATGTCATACATGCATATAGAAACAGAGGGTAATATTTGTTATATCTGAGTGTAAAAATTATTATAATGAGCTTAGTACCCAATATGCAGGGTCTTAATGGAGGGGGCGATAGTAACTATACTCAACTTGGGTGCCGCAATAGGTACACCCAAAAATTCAGCTTCATGAAAGGGCAATAAAAGCACAGAGAACATTGGGATTTTATGGAGAATCATTTAGAATTTCATATCTAAATCACAGAAAATGCATGGATGAATCAAGTGACCAGCAGGTATTCTATTATACGTAATAAGTCAATTACTTTTTTTAAAGCATATACTGTATAGGGTTAACTTTCCATTTCTACTGTTTTGTAATGAAATAAGCAGACATTTAAAATACGGAGCAACAATAGAAACCCACATACAAGAGACAGTAAAAAGCCTAAAACTGATGGATCAGGAAGCTTGTTTCTTGTACAGGACAACTAAACTACATTCCAAATGATGTGATGGCCAGACTTACACTCTGGGGATGGGGGTGCTCGAGTCTGGGCTCTCCTCCTCCTCCTACAAAGGAAAGGAAAATGCATTTCTTTAGAAAAAAAAATGTTGTTAATTGATCTCTGTACATTTTATGTTTAAATAAAAAAAAAAAAAAAGGCAACATCACTGAAAATCAGTAGTCACCTATCACTCAACAAGGAACAGAGGGCACACCAGCCTTGAGCATTACCTTTGGGATAACTTTATAATATTATTTACAATATCAGCAATAAAGCAGATCAGAGTCCACAATGTACTTGAAGCGATCTGGTCACCTAAGCAAATCCCAGACACGGGAAAACCTTCCAAAGAGGTCTTCACGCATCTGGGACTTGATTACTGTATTTATTGGCATACAACACGCACACTTTCACCATGAAAATCGGGTGCAAATAGCGTGTGCGTGTTATACGCCAATAATTCAATTTTAGCTGCCTCAGAGGGGACAGGGAGGGGGGGGGGGGGGCGGGACGAGCGCTGTCAGATTACTAACAGTGAGACTCTCCTGTTTACTTGGCGGCCTCTGTAATAGGAAGTCCCGTCTCCTGGGCCGCCATTGGACCAGTGGTTTGTCTATCATAGGAAATTCTCACTGTATGTAATCTGTCGGCGCTCGTCCTGCCCCCTCCCTGTCCCCTCTGGGCTGCAGATGGGCATCAATGAGGCTGCAGCATTGATGGCAATGGTGAGGCTGCTGCATTGATGGCAATGGTGAGGCTGCTGCATTGATGGGGACTTATGAGGAACTTGTGAGTCTGCAGATGGGCATTGATCAGGCTGCATTGATGGCAATGGTGAGGCTGCAAATGAGCACTGACCTTTATTTTGCTTCAAAGTTCCTTATTTTAAAATTTTAGTTTTTTCCTGAAACCTCCCTCTTAAAATAAATGTGCGTGTTATACACCGATAAATACGGTAGGTGAAAAGGTCACTTCAAGTAAATAAGTGCCTTATCGCTTATGTTGTTTGTGAGTATACATCTATTTATGAATACATGAAAGTTATCACAAAGTAATGCGTAAGGCTGGTGCACCCTCTGTTCCTTGTTTTCTAGTATATCTGGGTCTCCCCAGCCGTTAGGGGGCAGCAAAGCCTGTGCCAGTATCAGAGCAGCCAAAAACTTGAGATTCACTTTTGCCAGCGCACTTCTCTCGAGCGCAGGAGATTGTCCTTTTCTGTTTACCCATCACTACATATACAGGACTTCTAGAAAAATACCAGTTGTGACATTTTGTACATAGTTACATTGGTATACACACACACACACACACACACACACACACACACACACACACACACACACACACACACACACACACACAGCCTGTGGAATACCTCTAGAAGCTGAAAATCACTGAGGTAAACACTTCATTGATTTCCACTCGTTTCTGGGTCCTGTGTTGAGCTGCTACCATTCTGCACTGTGAATATAGGAGTTTCGGCCGCTCGGCATGGGCACTGTTCAGAAAATGCTTTGCCTTTTCTCAATGACTGAAAATCATTCTCTGATTGGACAAGGTAGAGAAGGCGGCAAAGCGTTTTCTCAATGACGCTCATGCCGAGCGGCCAACCTGTTTTCAGAATGCAAAAGGGCGGCCACGTGGCATGGGTCCCAAAAGCTAGTGGAAATCACTGTAGCAGCAGGGTCTACCAGAGTGATTACCAGCTACTACAGCAGGGGTCTCAAACTGGCGGCCCTCCAGCTGTTGCAAATCTACAAGTCCCATCATGCCTCTGCCTGTGGGAGTCATGCTTGTAACTGTCAGCCTTGCAATGCCTCATGGGACTTGTAATTTCTCAACAGCTGGAGGGCCGCCAGTTTAAGGCCCCTGTACTAGAGGGATCCCACAGGTATGGTACATGCATGGGTATATTGGTCCAAGCTGTAACAAATGCCATACCTGGAATTCTTCTTTAAAACTAGCTCAACACCAGGGTTAAAGCAGTTCCTTTGCCTCAAAGAGACACACCTTCATTCCCCAGTTCCGATGGCTTTCTACAGCCATGTCTCCACCTCTCTCTCTCTCCCCTTCTGGTCATTCATAAAATGTAGTCTGGGGCTGTGTGCATTATTCTTGACATGTAAATGAGCAGATTTGCATAATAAGAAAAAAAAGCCTGCATGCTTTTGCACCAAATAAATGTTTAACCCCTATAAGTTTATTTGCGCCCGGAGTTGGGCTTTAAATCAAATTGAAGGGAAAAAAAAAAAAAAGGTGCAGTCTCCACAGCTGCCAAGCAGATTCCTCCCCTCTACCACAAGCATGTAGAAGATAGGAATGTTTACAATAGAGGAGCTAATCTTAGGTAAACTAGCTCTCACTGTAGAATATGGTGGAATGCAGTAGCTTTGAATAGGTTGATTGACATGTGAAGAAGCCCTAAAAAATGAATAAAAAATAAAAAAAGTCCCAACTGGGATGTAAGTGATCAGATAGTAAAGACCTTTAGAGATCCTGTATATTTGGTCTGTAAATCACATGCACTAATAAAATTAAAGCTGGAACCTGACCAGTTGATATAGTTCGCACAGACACCCTTCTTTCTGATGGGTACAAAGAAGAATGCCCAAGTTCTGTGCACACGAGACAGATGTGCACCCTCACCTTGGTGGTGAATATGTGATCCTTCGTCTCAAGCCAAAGATGGAACAGAGCAACGAGATCCTTCTCATTATCAGCAGGGGGCACTATGGGGGGGTGGGAGAAAAAAAATGGGGTTTTAATATTAAATTTTTTATTTTTAAAGTTTTAGTTCTGGAAGGAATGACAGAGGGTGGTCTGGGTACTCACCAAGACACTTCCACTGCTGCGTCTTCTCCCTGAACTCAACATAGGGAGTTAAGCCAGATAGAGCACCTGCAAATAACGAATAAAGAGTAAGAGAAACTATAGACCTGTGGAAGCTGTTTTCAGACATGCAAGATTGGAAACAGGATAATACTAAGTAATCTGAATGTGCAGCTCTAACTGAAGCACAGAATATTGTTTCCAGTGAAGAGAAAACAAATTCAAATCGAGGAAAATACAATGGAGAACATTCAATAAAAATCACAACTTTAGATGAGCCTACTCTACAACAAAAGGATGCAGGGACCTCAAAAGAACTGACACTGCCATGGCAAATCTCTTAATATCACACTACTGTAAAAAAACATGTTAAAGGGGTGCTGGGATTTAAAAATGTATTTTTGTAGTAGTGAACAAAAATGTCAAACAAGCTTTATCGCTCTGGTAAAGTACACACAGCTACTGCCTGGATACCAGGCAGTAGCTTAAAGGGGCTCTTCAGTCATTTTTTTTTCAACTTCCCATCAATTATATCTTCTACCCTTGTCGTTTTAACTTTGGATAGTAAAACATTTTTTTTCTGCCAGTAAATACCTTTTACAGCCCACTTTGTTTCTTGTCTGGTAATTACCGTATTTATCGGCGTATAACACGCACTCCCCGCCCCCTTAAAATCGGGGGAAAGTCATGGGTGCGTATTTACTCCGATCCCCATCGTCTGAGCCGAAAAAGATTGATTTGAGTGCTCGGCTCCGCTCACAGTACGGCCTCCCTGATGTTTCTGATGCGAGCGCTGCCGAAAAAGACCGAGCCGACTGTACTGTGTACTTGGCTCGGCTCCGCTCGCAGTCCCGCCCAGACTGTTCCTCGCTCCAGAAACAGAATAGGAACAGTGACCAAGAAATAAGCACAGCCGTTTGTGTTCTGTGCAGACTACCAAAAGGTAGTATTACATTAATGGTTTTTACATTGTTAATTATTTTTATACATTTTTTGTGTTTTTGTCTTTGAATAGGGTTGAAACATCATTTATGCATGCACCATGTCATTCAACTAAATGAAACATAATGAAGAATAATTATACTAACAACTTTATTTTATATGCGTGTTCCTCGGGGTACTCCCTAATGAATGTAATAATGGCCTATGACATGGTGTGTATATGTCTTTTCATTGTAACCACAACGTAACCGATCTTTATTGTAGACCAATTGCATCTTCACATGTGTTGTCCAGCGGACCTTCTCTAATTGTTTAGTTCTACTGTATACAACATACAAATGATAGGTCACGGATTTGTGCGGATCGATGTGCGCACACATCCAGTATACATATATACCTGATTTTTTCAGTTTTTCTTTTATCATCTACTTTAACATATACTTATGGTGATACTACACACCGGTGATAGGAGGCTGCACAGCCATTTGGCCGCTCTACTTAAATGCCACAACATATGGCATCTGAGTTGGTCACACTGAATTCACATGCATTAATTCATTTTTTCTTATTTTTACATATACCGAGGTGCTATCCACACCATCAATGTAATTCAACACTACAAAAATATTGCAAAACACAAAATAAATATATATATATATATATTTTTCCCCACAGTGTCTTTCTTCACTTTTACCTTTGTAAGTTTAAGTCTACTCCCGTTTGACTTGTGATATGTGTACACCTTCATAATTGCAATAGTATCTAGTTGACACACACACTATATTATATATTATATTATATTATAATATATATACATACATACATACATACATACATACATACACACACACACACACTATATATACATATACACACACACACACATTGAGATATACGAGTGCATGCACACGTGTATATACACGGTTTGACATGCACACACCCTTTTAAATACACTATACACAATCTTGTCACATATTATTTTGGTTTGCTTTTTTCAATTGGTAGCTCTCTGTTTATTTGGGCTGTCTAGCAACACATGTTGGGATCCAATTATCATTGTGTTTCAGCTGTTTGGAACAGCTCCCATTAATTACTTCACCATGTGACATATATCTTAGGACTATATATTTGATGTTCATTTGAGAGATAGCCAGCTATGAGTAAGCACTGTATATAGTGCGAAATGCATCAGATTTTGTGCCCCCTTTTGCTTTGCAGGGAACTACTGGATTGATGCGATTCCTGTTTTTTAAATAAATTACTAAAGTTTTTATCTTCCTCCGGTGTGCGGCTGTCCAGAGTTCTGCGGATACTTCAAGTCTATTGTGTTATTAGCCAGCACCTGGGGCTCCTAAACAGGAGTAGGAGCATTCGCCCTGAAGGGCTATCCTGGAGCGGTGGTTCTCTCTTCCTACACAGTACAGTCGGCTCAGTCTTTTTCGGCAGCGCTCGCTCCAGAAACAGCAGGGAGGCGGGACTGATAGCGGAGCCAAACACTCTGCTCTGTCTTTTTGGCAGCGCTCGGTCTATCTCGGCGGTGGGAAATGTAAACGTGGGCAAGGCTGCAAACGACACTGATCATTCTGCAATGATGGACAAGGCTGCAGATGCACACTGATAAGGCTGCATTGATGGGCATTTAAATGTAAGTTTTTTTTTTTTTCCCCTTAAACTTCCCTCCTAAAACTTTTTTTTCCTTAAAATGCCCTCCTAAACTTGGGGTGCCTGTTATACGCCGATAAATACGGTTGCCTAAGCCAGGGGTATTGAATTAAAACTCACAGAGGTCCAGTCAGTAAAACTTTCTTTGAGCAGAGGTCCGAATATCATGTTGGTACCAGTGGTGCAGTTTGGCTTGTGCCAAACTGCATGTTGCTGCAGCACCATGCGGCTTGATGTGGGGCGATTTCTTGTGTGTAGTGCAGCCCATTAAAATAGGCTGACCTACCCAAAGCATTTGCAGCTAATGCACAGATCTGAAACAATTCTTACATCAGCGTCCTCAATCCCCACGGCACATCACAGTTCCTGTCCCATCAAGATCCCCTCTTGATACGAGTCCTTTCCATCACTCTCCTCCTCCCCTTTTAATGGGGTGTTCTCACACTTACTTGACATCAACCCCCCAATAGTAGTGTCATCTGCCCCCATTTACATTATCCCCCTGCATTACAGTCCTCAGCATCCCCCACATTAATGTCCTCAGCATCCCCCACCCCCAAATTACAGTCCTAAGCTCCCCCCCAAGTGTTGGCGGTATATAAATCCTGTATAATAATAATAATAATAATAATAATAATAACAACAACAGGGCACTCCGATTCCTCTTGTTTTGAATTGTATTGTAACTGTACGGTCTACCCTCCTGTTATAAAGCGCCGCGTAAACCTTTGACGCTATATAAATCCTGTATAATAATACAAAGAAAGTCCAAATAGAAAGAAACATAGTTCAGATGAGAATATATTATTATATTCATTTCCTCTATAGTAGTTGAGGAATTTACTAGTTCATTATGGACAACAGAGTCCAACACTCACCTTTGCTGTCTCCACCAAGATATAGGAGGGCAGAGTGAACCAGGTCACACCAATTAGAGGCAGCGGAGTACCAGCAGTTCAGCGTGCTGGCGGGCGAGGCCTGCCAAAGTGACACCTTCTCCTCCAGCTGTAATAAGAGGAAGAGGTCAAAGATCACAATACAATACAAGAAAACATTTTAAAGCTAAAAATGTAAACTACTTCTACCCCCCTCACCAACACGCTAATTGCATTTTTTAATAAAACTTTTCAGCTTTCAATATGTACCTCATTTTAGGCCTAGTAAAGACATCACTGAGTCTTCATGATTCTCTATGCAATGTCGGCAGATCATGGCTGGGGGGCGGAAGGTGGCAGGGTGCTGTACATAGATTCCTGGAAACTTTACAGCACTAAAGTGACTTTACATGTATCCCATGCAGATATGCTGCCATTAATGAAAAGTGTGTTTGTTAGAAATGAACAAGGGGAATACCTTTTCTGACACTGTAGCTGTGAGGTCACATGATCCCCCTGTGCTGGGCAGCCTCAATCTTTGCAGAGAAGTGGGAGGGGCAGAGATTCCCCTCTGCTGGCCGGCTGGTGTCACAGGGTAATCTCCGCCCCTCCATAGAGCAAGGCTGGTCAGCACAGGGGAATCATGTGATCGCATGGCTGCAGTGTCAGAAAAGGTATTTCCCCTATTCATTTCTAACAAACACTTAAACTTTCATTAATGGGCTCAGCAGCCATGATTATCATGGCCAGCAGGGGGACTCAGGAACTGGCAGGATCAAACAGGTTTATTATCAGTTTGGAAGAGAAGAATTGCACAGCACAAGCACTGTGCTGTTACTCATGTCTTAAAAGGAAAAGGACCTTAGTTTTTTTTTAGGTTTACAAACACTTCAACTTGTAAAAGTAGCAGTGATATCCCTCTGCCTGTGCAGAGAGCAGAGCTGTGGGAGGGGCCCAGCAGCCTCCAGTGTAGTTTTACAAGCTCCCTACAGAAAACTAAAGGAAGGGGGTGGAGACAAGACCAGTCATCTTGCACAAGGTGAGAGAGCAGCAGTGACTGGTCTTTATTACAGGAAGCTCCTGTACAGAGGTAAAGGGGTCGATTTACTAAAACTGGAGTGTGCAAAATCTTGTGCAGCTCTAAAAAGAAACCAATTAGCTTCCAGGTTTTTTTTTTTGTCAAAGCTTAATTGAACAAGCTGAAGTTAGAAGCCGATTACAATGCAGAGCTGCACCAGATTTTGCACGCTACAGTTTTAGTAAATCAACCCCAAAGTCTCACACTGGATTACTGCACAGATCTGGAAAAAAATAAGTAAGAATACACAAGGCTCTTTTATTTAGATGATATTTGCTTTTTCTGGCGTTCAGCTTTAAAGCATATTTTCCCTTAAAATGTAAAATGCTGCTTATAGTTCTCTCCTTCGAGTGCTCTGTGTGCCCCCCCCCCCCCCCCTCCAGTGCTGCAGTTACCAGTTCTGTTAATGAGAGCGCTGGGTCTATCTTTGATGCCGGACTGTAGGGCCAATTTTAGACTTCCAGCACAGCTTCCATACCAACAAAAAATGTACCCAACACTATGATAATGGAGGCTGATCGCACAATGTCTATCTGACTGCATATCTGTTTCTATAATTTCATCTGGGCTTTAAAGAGAACCTTTCAACAATTTAAACTACATGTACAACCAGAGCAAAATCAAGTGATTTTTAAATGCCTACTTTATCTTTCCATAAATTAATTTTTTCACTTGCAATATGTCTCTGAACGTGCTAGAAAATGTGACTACTCCAGGAAGAGCCAATTCCCTTACACAGCCCCTTCCTCTTCTTGAATGTCACAAACTTCTCTTCTGGAAGTGTAGAAATATTCTGTGTGCTGGCCCAGCTCCTTCAACCCTCACCTCTCCTCTCTACCTAAACTTTTATATAAGTGAAGAGTGACAGTTCTGATTCTACTGACACTACAACCAAGATGGCACCTCCAACACACCAAAGACATGCTGGGGAGGTTAATTGGCTCCTGTCTAACATTTCCCTAGTATGTGTATGCATGAATGTGAGATAGAAACATTAGACTGTAAGCTCCATGAAGGCAGGGACTGATGTTATACACCAGTGATGGCGAACCTTGGCATCCCAGATGTTTTGGAACTACATTTCCCATAATGCTCATGCACTCTTCAGTGTAGTAGAGCATCATGGGAAATGTAGTGCCAAAACATCTGGGGTGCCAAGGTTTGCCATCACTGCTATACACTATATATGTAAAATAATGTGTAAATTGTTTGCGCTCTATAATATACCAACTATAAATAAATAAGGATGTTAAATGCACATATATTCCTATGGGTAAGTTTAATGAATGGTCTGCTGATGGTCTCCAAGAGTCCTTTCACACGTGCGGGCCAATCAGGTCCACCTGTCAGTTTTTCAGGCGGACCTGATCAGACCCTCCATTCACCCCTATGGATCAGTGGATGTCGGCTGACATCCACCGATCCGCCAAATCCAGGCGGATGGTGATCCTATTTTACATCTGTCTGGAGGATCGGATCCGACAGGCGGTCCGTTTCCACCCTATTTCCCCATAGGGGAGAGCAGGAATCTGTTTGTCTCTGCTCTGCATAGTGAGGGGAAGACAAGCCTGTCATGCGGCTGCTGGAGCGATCCCTCGCTGAGCAAAGCGGACCACCTGTGTGAAAGGATCCTAATAAAACCTGGTAGATGCCAAGAACAATATTTCAGATATCAAATACAAAAATAAACTACAGCCAATACATTTTTGCATAGTTCCCATTAATAAAAAAAAAAAATTGCAGAAGTCCTACACCTATCACACTGTAGAAAAACAATGCAGATAATATACATTTCCTGTCACACAGTGTCCTTTTCTCACCAGAATGAAACTGGAGGGCCCCTCTACCATCAGTATATCCAGCAGGAGACTGAAGAAACTGGCTGAGATCTCATTGAAAGGCAACGGTGGCTTCACATCCTCCATGGGCCTGCAGGAGAAAAAGATGCAACATCTGAAAGTCAACAGAACAGTGACAGCCAAAAAAAAAAACAAGCAGCCAATCAAGTCGGCTCACCACCTTTCCTATCTTGTCAAGGTCTTTTTTTTTTTTTTTTTTATGCAAGGTCTCCAGATCTGGAAATAGTATTTTAAAAGTGGTCTAACTATATAGGGGAATCAGAATCTCCTTCCTATTGCTAGCTCTGTAAAACATGAAAAATAAGTGTCTATACTGTCTAACCGCTTCCCGACCGCCAGATATACTGCGGCAGAAGGGCACATACAGGCAGATTAAGGTACATGTACTTTTCCCTTCAAGAGGCGGCTTGCAGGCACATGCTAGCCAGGAGCTCCGTGACAGTGATCGCGGGTCCCGCGGACTCGATGTCTGCGGGGATACCCGCGATCGTCTCATGGTGAGGAAGAACGGGGAGATGCTAATGTAAACAAACATCTCCCCGTTCTACCTAATGACACTGTCACTGATCACAGCTCCCTGTTACCGGGAGCGGTGATCAGTGTTGTGTCACACACAGCCCCCCCCCCCCCACAGTTAGAATCACTCCATAGGACACACTTAACCCCTACAGCGCCACCTAGTAGTTAACCCCTTCACTGCCAGTCACATTTACACAGTAATCAATGCATTAATTGCACTGATCGCTGTATAAAATGTGAATGATCCCAAAATCGCGCCAAAAATGTCCGCCATAATGTTGCAGTCATGATAAAATCGCTGATACTACTAGTAAAAAAAAAAAAAAAAAAAAAAAAAAAAAAAAAAAAGAAGATCAATAAAAATGCCATAAAACTATTTTGTAGACGCTATAACTTTTGCGCAAACCAATCAAACGCTTATTGCGATTTTTCCCCCCAAAAAATATGTAGAAGACGTATCGACTTAAACTGGAGGGAAAAAAAAAAAAAAAAAAATGTATATATTTTTTGGGGATATTATAGCAACAAGTAAAAAAGAATGCGTTTTTTTCAAAATTGTCGCTGTTTTTTTGTTTATAGCGCAAAAAATTTAAACTGCAGAGGTGATCAAATACCACCAAAAGAAAGCTCCATTTGTGGGGGAAAAAAAACAACATCGATTTTGTTTGGGAGCCACGTCGCACGACCGCGCAAATGTCAAAGCGACGCAGTGCCGAAAGTGCTCTGGTCTTTGGCAAGCCAAATGGTCTGGGGCTTAAGTGGTTAAAATCCAGCAATACACTGTCTCACCCTGCTCTGCACATGCTCAGTTGCTCTCCACTTCTAGACACTGCCGAGTTTATAGAGGCCGATCTGCTGACAGCCTTAAAGTGGAATTAAACTCTCCTATTCTTTACAGCCAAGTAAGCTGCTTCGTTTTGATCTCTAACTGTTATGGTGCTGCACATGTGATCAGTAATGACACCAGCTATTTGATTGTTTTACAGCTTGGTTGAGGACACAAGCTAATGTGACAGTAGGCAATCCCAGCATTCCAGGAATGTAAGGGTTTTTTGAAACTCGATTGAATTAGTTTGGCTTTTTGCTTTTTTTTCTGGGGCTCTCGGCTTCAGCAAAATGGCAGCCTCCAGCAAGAAGAAACCGGAGCAATGCTGGAAGCAAATTACAGCACACACTAGTTTAGATAGCATAATTATTAATGTAGAATGTATGTTCCATGCTAAAGAACATTCTTTTTGTTTTTTAAACAAGTTGTTATGGGTAAAGTTCCACTTTAAGAACTATATAGAGGAATGAGCATAATGGCGAGTCCTCTAGTGATACCTATAGATTTAAATGGGGAAAAAATGGACCTCACACAGTATAAAATACTCCAATTAACACAATGATAGGAATTTATCAAAACTGGGAGTAGACTGAATCTGGAGCAGCTGTGCATGACCTCTTATATTTTCAAAGCCCAACTGAACAAGCTAAAAATAGAAGCTAATAAAAAAAAAAATCGGTGCAGCGCTTAATATTAAGCTCTGCACCAATTTTATATAATTTGTGTTATTCATCAACATTGTGCTAGCTGCTTTTTTTTTCAATTCTGATGTGGATATAAGCGCAATAGTTACCGTATATACTCGAGTATAAGCCGACCCGAATATAAGCCGAGGCATCCAATTTTACCACAAAAAAACTGAGAAAACGTATTGACTCCAGTATAAGCCTAGGGTGAGAAATGCGCAGCTACTGTAAGTGGAAAAGAGGGTCAACAATGCCAATTTGCAGCCTCACTGTGCCCATTTGCAGCCATAGGTTCCCCGAACTTCAAACTTGGTAGTTAAGGGTTCCTAGATGCCCCCTAGCTGCACCCCAATTTGGGGTCTCTGAACCCAAAGGGTCCCGAAATGACATTGCTGCAGATGGACACAGTTGACCGACTTTGGGGCCCCGTATCTCGGTGCTAGGAACCAAATTTGATATGTAAACCCAGTGGAACTAGCACTACAACATATCCAAATTTGGTGTTCCTATCACCAAGTGGCCCTGAGATACGGGCCCCAAAGTTGGGTCGGTAAATGTTAAGCACTTTTCTGCAGCAGAGAATGACATTTTCCGACCCGACTTTGGGGCCCCGTATCTCGGGGCCACTTGGTGCTAGGAACCCCAAATTTAGTATGCAAACCCAGTGGAACTATCACTACAACATACACAATATTTGGTGTTCCTATCACCAAGTAGCCCCGAGATACGGGGCCCCAAAGTCAGGTCTGAAAATTTCATTCTCTGTGCTTGACTCCAGTATAAGCCGAGGGGGGCATTTTCAGCACAAAAAAAAAAAAAAAAAATGTGCTGAAAAACTCTGCTTATACTCGAGTATATATGGTACCCATTTTTATATTTGAAAATAGAAGCTGACTGGTTGCCAGGCAAAGCTGCTCCAAATTCTAGCTGCTCCAGTTTTGATCATTTCCCCTCAATGTAGAGAGAGAATGAACTGTACATTCCGGCTGGACTTACTCTTCTTTCACAGAGGTCAGGTTGAGAGAGTCAGAAGGAAGGAGAGCCGGCATTATATCCGCTTCTTCAGGTGCATCTGGGAAATCCTCCGGCTCCGTTTTTATTGGCTTCATCTTCTTTCTCTTCCGCTCGTCCCGCTCCTTCACCCGTCTCTTCATTGTGGCCAAGTCATAAAGTGCTAAAAGATACCAATGACAGCTTAGAACAGAGTGCAAATGGGGAAGGGGTGCACTGCCAACCACACTAGCTCAGCATTCACATCACCTGTCAAAACAGGACAAAGTACTGCGTGCAATTTGTTCCCTGAGGAACAGAGGATGCAAGAAGTATGGTGAAAGGACTTCTTACCACCATCATTAAAGCGGTTCTGCACTGACAAACTGAATTTTTTTTTTTTACGGTCTATCTGAAAGGTATTACTCTTAGAATAAACTTACTTGTTTCAGTGCTGCACCGTTTCTACGTCCCTTTTTCTGTCTAAATATTTCTTATAAAAAAAAAAAAAAAAAAAATCTCCTGACCGATGTCATTTTGCTTGTGGGCATTTGAAGCCCACAAGAAAACACTTTCTGGTTCCCTTCGTTTTGCCGTACCAGCATTCATTGCCGGTTCCCGCGCATGCTCAGTGGCTTCACAGCTACGAGTGGCGCCATCAAAATCAAGCGAGATTTCGCATCTCACCTCCGCAATGTCTCCTGGGATTAATTACACGAGATCCCCGAATTCAAAAGGAAATGACGCGGATCCCGGCTCAGAGGGCGAAAGGAGGATTCGCCTTGGCGATCCCTGGGCGGAAGGAGGAAGTGGGACAGGAAGTCCCACTCCTAACAAAACCCCCACTTCCCCCCAAAAAAATTACATGCCAAAATGTGGCATGTAAGGGGGGGAGGAGGAGTGCTTAAAGCGGAAGTTACACTTTTGGGTGGAACTCCGCTTTTAATCCCTGTCATTGCCAGTATTCCAGTTTTCAGCATGCGTCTGACAACATGCCAAAGTATTCCTGGGTACCAGCTCCACCTCCTCTGGGAACCCAATTCAGAGCTGCCCACCAGTGCCTGCCCAAGGTCCTCTGGCACCCAAGACAAGGATGCAAATGTGCAGGTGTCCCTAAGGTGGGTGGAGGATGTTGGGCTCTACTTTCTCTCCGATTGTTTCAACCTGCTTCCACCAGCAGCCTTGGGAGGGACCCAGGTATTAACCCTTTCCTGACACCTCACTCCTACCTAGGCAGACAGCCACAAAACAGATTAAAAGGAGAAGTCCAGACAAGACTTATTTGGCTGGACTTCTCCTATGGGTCACAGGAGTGCAATTCGTTTTGCACTCCTGTGACCCGTTTTGAGCGGAGAGCGGGCTGAAGTCGGCTCTCTGCTGATGTCACAGAAATCAGTCCAGGTACCACGTCATCACGACAAAGTCTGGATCCACCAGGTGGACTGATACCCGTCTCAGCCTCACAGCGAGCCGATGTTCGATGGCTCGGTTCTCAGTGTAGAGGCTCCGGGGACAAATGCTGCATCCACTTAGGCAAGTATGATTCAAGAAAGAACAAAACAACACATATACTTGTCTTTTAAAGCAACACTATAGCCAGCTCTGATTAGTCTGCAGCTGGCACTGCCAATCCATCTAAGAGGCACAAAGTCTGCTTTGATTTACTAGCCAATGGCATGACCAGTAGGTGCAGAATCTGGACAGTAGTGCTGTCATTCAAAATTCTGTACCCTCCATGCGAGTGTGGAATATGGGCAGCGACACTGTCAGATAGAAGTTGCATACCATCTCTGTGGGTGGACAATCTGGAGTAGCAACGGGGTCTTTAAAAATGTGTTGCTGATTGGTTGGCAATACAGTCGGTGGCACGACTACGGTGCAATATTTTTAATCCACCGTTCATAGCATGCTGCTGGGGGGGGGGGGGGCTCTTTAGCCTACAAATGGGCCTGGCTCTGCCGCCCACACACACACAGACACACACAGGGGGCCAAAAAATGTGAGAAGCACAAGATGATGTGACATTTGGGTTTCACTAAAAACTTTTTTTTTTGTGACAGGGGCTTTGAATGGCGGTTGCAGAGCTTTAAAAAAGCATGTCTGAGGCAATGTTTTGAAGCAAGTATAAACTAGCCCTAAAACAACTTCAGTGTTTCTGGGATAGTGTTGGCAGCTTGCTGAATGGTCTTTCTGTTCCCTGGAGTTTCTATTTAAGGTGATACTGTCATGAAATATAGAAGCCAGGCAAACAGTATTTTCAAAAGAGGCCCAGAAATGGCAGCACCTTTAAGTTACTCATTACAAAGTTATTGTAACACAATGGGAAAATTACCCACAGTGTTAGTTTCTATAGAAAGTCATCTTCCCAAAGCCTTGTGGACTTGTCCGATAACTCTTTGGGTAAGCTCTAAATGGTTTGGACAGAGTGAATATTTATCCAAATCATACTAATTGTTTGTTATACAAGAATCTCAATAAACATTCTCTTGATTTTATATATAGGACTTTGTTTTCTAACATATCCTGTGAAAAGTGGTGATCTGTAAATCCCCTGAAGAAGCCAATCCTGGTGAAACATGTGGGAATCAAACACCACGTTGTGACCATCTAATTTCTGGACACCAATGCTTGATGATATGTATACATATCCTACAAATGTATTTTTATTGAACCCATTTTTTTTTTAAATTTTAGATGAATAAACTTTACATGTTTTATATACAACAGTGGCTATTTATGGCATCGTTATAATCCCACTTTATACCCTGTTGCTCCACATCATCTACCCATTAGCAGAACAAGCCTGCATTGCAGGAAGATTTTGGCCAGTTTAGGTGACAGAGCCATTTCAGAACTGTGAAAACAACAAGCAGCCATAGATGAAGCAAGAGTCAATTACCTGCTAGAGATCCCTTGCGTCCAGCATTGACCCGAGTCATTATGTCATTCATGGAGATCTCTTCCGTCATCAGATCAGGGTGATCCTACAGGAGGAGAATGACGACAGGATTCTATATGATCTAGGACCGCATATCTCAGCGAAACAGAGTGTACAGAGATAACCAACGGAATTGCTTCTTCCTAAAAAGCATTCAAAAGTGACAGCTGCACTGTGATTGGTTGACAGATTGGCGGCCGTTATGCTCTTGATCACACACACATTGGGAGCCGATTGGCAGGTACAGCGGGGACTCAATGTCTGCCCGCACCCACTGATCATCGAGCAGAGGCGCAGAAAAGCGGTCGGCCTAGGTAAACAAGGCAGATCGCCATTCTGACAGGAGGGAAGGCATGGATCATGTGTCTCTGCAAAGCAGGGAATGGGATCCATGTCTTCCCCTAGTAAAAGCACCTCTCACAGTGTAGTACTGGTTAGGCACACGGTTAACCCTTTGATTGCCCCTGATGTTAACCCTTGTCATTAGTACAGTGCATATTTTATTAGTACTGATCAAGGTATTGGTGTCAGTGTCTGAATGTCGGCCGCAATAAATCGCAGTCCCGATATAAAGTCACCATTACTAATAGTGTGAGTGTGAGAGTGTGTGTGTGTGTGTGTGTGTGTGTGTGTGTGTGTGTGTGTGTGTGTGTGTGTGTGTGTGTGTGTGTGTGTGTGTGTGTGTGTGTGTACACACACAAATATATATATATATATATATATAAAAACACACACACACACAGTTTATAGACACTATAACTTTTGCGTAAAATCAAAATAAGCTTATTAAGAATTTGTTTTTTACCAAAAATATATAGAGTACATATTGGCCTAAAATTAATGAAGAAATTTTATTAATTTTCAATTTTTTTATTAGATATGTTTTGTTTTATAGCAGAAAGTCACTTTTTTTGTTTACAGCACAAAAAAATAATGCAAAGGTGATCAAATACCATCAAAAGAACACTCGGATTTGTAAAAAAAAACAAAACATAAATTTAATTGGGTACAGAGTCGCATCACCGCGCAATTGTCAGTAAAAATAACACAATGCCATATTGCAAAAAAATGGCCTAGTCATGAAGGGGGGGGGGGGGGTAAATCTTCCAGAGGTTCAGTGGTTATTAACTGGTTGCACCATTTCTCCTTGGCCTTGTGGTGCCACTTGATACTAAATAGTACTGGCAATATTTAGCACTCCTGACTGACCTCCCCTTTCTAAATGATTGCCTATACCCCCCTGAGTTCCTTTGTTAAATGGTGCATATTATATAATTTCTTTTATTTGTACATCTTTTTTATTCCACTCTTTGTCCCATACACACATTTTTAAGGTTTACTACTTCTTTTTTTTTTTTTCTTTTGAGTTTGTAGCTCCATTCTCCTATAAAAACTGCAACATTATGTTTATAGTGTGTTTTATTGTACAAGGGGATGGGAAGCAAGTTTATGAAACTGGATTTATAAGTCCAAAATGGAGAATATAAAATATCTGGGGACCTGCAAATCTTTATCTCAGCAGGGTGCCCTGGACTCCTCCCTCCACTACACCGTCAGAAGTAACACAGGAGGAGGAGCCTGACCCAATGGGAAGAGCTGGCAGAAGAGACCTTATGGAAAAACCAAAAAGGTGATAAAGAGGGTCCCACAACTAGGACACAAAAAAATAAAATGAATCCTTGACCGGAAGGCCCAGATATGCAAACACTTCAGATCTACTGTCCCAGCAACTAGCATGATTACAGTATTTATGGTCCTTTTAGGCTGGAAGAAACCCAAATAACTTGGGTAATTACGCTCTTTTTTAATTGATTGTGGACGATAATGCACACTCACCGGCTGAAGCTTCTGTTTCTCTCGATGTTTCCGGAGCATCATCTTCAAGTCCCTTTCTGTCAAATCAACTTTATCTGCATTGAACAAATGTCACATGGTTACAGATGTCCAACTTTTCTGCACTAAAAAAGTATTTTCAATGAGGATGGAGAGTTTCGGACAGCCGAGGTTCTCGTGCAACATCGCTTAATCTAGATGGGGCTCAGGTAAGTTTTAGGGGGGCTGCTGCACCCAGGAGTTATTTTTTTTATCTTCATGCATATAATGCATGAAGATAAAAAGTCTTCTGCCTTTAGAACCACTTTAAATGGTCTCAGTTGATCAATAGTTCTTTGTAAACGTTTTACAAGCTTTATGGCAGAAGCGTTGTTCATCTGTAAAGACAAAATTGATTTTATGGTTTTCCCATGTCTTCAGTTGCAGAAGAAAGAAGAAAGAAGGAGAAGAAAGAAGAAGAAAGAGAAGAAAGAAGGAGGAAACATCTAGAAAAAGTAAATTTTGCCTAAATCTACCCTTTGTCTTTAACTGCTGCTAAAAAAAAAATAGCCGTGTACTTTTTGTGCCTAGGCACTCATGTGCCGTATCCTAATAGTTGTATGTCTGCAGTGTAAGGTTATCTAAGGCATTGCAGCTTGTGACTTCCAATCTCACCCGACTGGGCATGGGTTTTGGCCTTGTCTCTACTGTGCTGCTTGCTGGAGAGAAGTCTGTATTGCACGAATCTCCCTGCTTCATTCATTGTGTGAATCTCTGCTTATTCTGCCTCTAACTTGTTATGAATTTATGAAGAAATATATTTACTATTCAATGACAGAAATGTATAATTTCAAAAAGACACGTGAACTGTGAGGTCGCCATAATTGACCTTTCGAAAACCTCTAAGACACAGGAAACTCATGTATTCTAAATTACTACAACCATTCTATTCTAGGGGTTTTTACAAGCCTGTATTGAAGCCAAAAAGAGAACAGGAACAATGGTAACCTTTGTCACCAAACACAAGGTGTGTACTTATTTTTGTTGATTAGTTTGAGAAGTCCAAATTTATGAGGTGTCATCACTTGGTGGTGGTCCTGACTGGGAAGAATCCTTTGTGCGGAAGTAAAGGCTGTTTGGACAATTTACAACCGTCAATACAAAAATTCTAAAGCCAACACCTTGCCCGACAAAGCCTATTATGTGAAGCCCTAAGAATTGTGCACATAGCTAAGCTATCAAAACATGAATCGGACTGTTCAAAGTACATTTCAAAACATGATTTTAAAAATAGAGACAAACCGACCTATGTTAAAAATATATATATATATATTCAGAAGACAGTGAATATAAATCATTCAGAATATCTGTGAGATGCGTAGGTCACAAAAGAAAACTATGAGTTAGTATCTGATGAGTTGATGAAATCGGTTATAAAGAAAACATAATAAATATAGGGTGATTATTAATAGAATTGTTTTAGGAACAAATTAGTATTAAGACAAATATATGATTATTATATGAATGTATTAGAATTGAAATGCTTAGATAAACAAATATTGATTGGATACCCAAATTATACAGGTATCCAGATAGATAAAAACTGTATGTGATGTTGATTAATATATATATGTGTGTGTATGTGTGTGTATATATATATATATATATATGTATGTATATATATGTGTATGTATATGTGTATATATATATATATATGTGTATGTACGTATGACTTGTGTCCTTTTTAAATGGACTAAATGTTTACAGATATACAATGATATGCATATATATCACCATTTTATGCAAAGTGATTGATCAATAATTATGCTAAGCGTATTTGATAGTATGGGGTTAGTAGAATTCCCAAATATTAAAGATATAGTTATTTCCACTAAAGTAAAATATACAGTATAAAATAAAATATATTACTTTACAGAGCAGCCCCAAAACACATGTGAGACCCCTGGTGGTTGAAGGCGCAATTACATTTACAACAGTTAGGCCTATAGGAAAGAGACACATATCTTTTGGGCTGAACATATTACAAATTTTATGATCTTATTGTGTGAGATGGTATTTAAGAAGCTAGATAGATAGTGAGAAGAGGACAGCTCGGGGGAACCTGAGAGCTCAGGGACCCACCCTGGGGAAGGGACACTGGGAGAGAAACATCTTCCCAGATAGACTGACAGCCATGACTGGAAATATACTTTAACCTCCAAGGAGATTCCTGAACCCGGTAGCTATCTTAAATCCAGATTTGTAGCAATTTTGGAATGGGTAAATATGCCATGTTGAATTTATCTTGTATGTTCTCTTAATTATTGATGTATTGAATATTCTAATATTGATAATCATTCTCCAGAATCAATAATCGCCTTTTCATAGATTTTTCTCTAATATTCAATTTTTATTATATACTACTTTTTGCATAGTTGCTTTTTATTGACAAACAAATGTCTAAAGTATTTCGCATTGTTCAACGTTGCTTACCTGCAGCATAGCAACGGCTGGGTGTGTGAAATACAGACATTATGTTAAATTGTCAAGTATAAGGTTATTGATTCTACTGAAGAAGTTATCATGGTGATATTGTGTCCAAGGTACTACGCCCATTTTGAGGGTATTTCCATTAATTGTCAAATGTTCAAGTAATGCAATCTGTATTTTAATTTCATGTAAATATTTGTTTTCTGTCAACCAATAAATGTGACTATTAAGTATGATCACTCGTCTCCGTGAACAAGTTTCGCATATATAGACTGTGTCGTATAGATTGATCTTGTATCTTAAAAATATCTTCGTTAAAAATTACTTAATAAAAATGTGCGGGAAACTTTCCTTAAAAAAGCACAACATATTAAATGGAGGCACTGCGTGAGATAATGTCGATATTTTGTACAGGATCAGTCATAGTTACGGTGGTGACAGAAATAATATTTTGCATGAAATTATTAATTATTAATTTTTTAAAAAAAATATTTTTGCCAAGAAAAATGTCTGGTCAAAGTGAATTTTATGTTGATGGGGATTATCAAGAGTCAGTCCTTAGTGGTAATATGAGTACTCAGACAAATTTGATACAAGTAAAGGAAATGTTGGATAGGTTTTCAAAAATTAACATGGCAAATCATGCCGGAAAAAGTTTGTCTAACGAGACTAGTCTAGAAGCAGGCATTGAAAACCTTATAAACCACGCCCGTCAGTTAATGGAAGACGTGTGGAACGTGGAAGGTCAAAGCGATGAACTCACAGACAGCTCCTCTGAGACAAAGGAAATAGAAAGGCCTGATCCATGCATTTTGAATTAAGCGATAACCTGATGTATCTTTATAGTGAGTTTAAAAGTCAATATACCCAACAGGAGAGTGATATCTTAGAACCCCAGTCCCATTTAATAGAAGGGGAATATGAGCTTACTAAAAAGCTAAAGGAAATTAATGACAAGGCAGATTGTTATGATGAGTCTACAGTGACAATGATGAAATATGAAATAAAACAGATGCAAAAGAATGCAATAATAATACTGGAAGAATGTCACCAATTAAATAAAGAGTATAAACAATTAAGAAAGAAGGAGAGTTTTCTGCAGGAAAACGAGTCTCCTGACGAAAGTTGCAGAGTAATAGGCAGTGGAAATTTAAAAAATTGCAGAGTAATAGGCAGTGGAAATTTAGAAAGTTGCCGAGTAATAAGCAGTGGCAATTTAAAAGAAGAAACAAATCAGCTTAGGTCAGGACAGGAATCCCTAATTAAGCAACAAGAAGAATTAAAAGAACAAGGGAAGTTTATGCCCCAGAATAATGCTCAGATGCTTAGCCCTGAAAGTATAGAATTTGATAATATTCCAAAATTTGACTCTCAACCTAAAGTTTGGGAGTTACATAATGAAGAGGAATTAAAAAAAACAACCATGTTCTACCCCAAGCCAACTGTAGAGCAAAGGGGGGTAAAAATTGAACCACCACATGAAAATAGGTCTAATCAGTTTTCTTTGGGATCAGAGAAAACTACAGGCACCCCTAAACAGGACGCCTCAGAAATAATAGAATTTTTAAAAGATGCTGTCCCAGTGTTTAAGGAAGAGGGATCCGTATGCATTATTGACCACATTGAGGCCTATGAAAATGCTTTATCAGCTTTAGGCCTAAATGATGACCAATCTAGGATTAATTTCTTACCGTGGGTATTTGAAACCAAACACCGTCCATTTTGCGAAGATTTAAAAAGTCTGTTGGGTACTGCCTGGAAAGAAATTAAAAACGGCTGTCATCTAGGATTTGTCCCGCACAAAAATGTTAATGCGGCTAGCGCGGATATACACAATATCACATGTACCAATAATCAAAGCCCCACCGAATTTATGGATGTGCTCAAAAGTGATGTCCACTTAGCAGAAAAGGAGCCAGGTTATGATAAACCTGGGTTCAAACCCATGTTCTTCGAGGCCCCGCCTACCCACGTAAAAGTAAATTTAGCGAAAGATTACAAAGGGGGGTGTTCACTGGAGTCTTTGGTAAAAGAGAGTAACAATTTGTACTCTATCCAACAGACTGGTGAAAACAAGGGAAGGCCTGAAGGCCCTATGATGAAATTTGTGGATAAATTTTATGTATCTCCTCAATCATTACAGTCCAAAACCAAGAAAAAGAGATACGCTGATATAGTCAGAGGAGAGATGCCACTGAGTTTCCCCAGCGGGAGACCAATGTCCCCACCCATCAGAAGGGGGGAGCAGAGACCACCCTTTAGAGGGGGAGTTCAAAGACCACCTCAGGAGTCTCATCCAAAGGATCCAGACCCGAGGTTTAGGAGAAACTATAGGGTATACCTCCAACGGGTCAGATTTAAACCTAAGGGTAGACACCCTCACCTTTACCGGTGTGATTGGCTTCGGGGGCCTACACGGGTAAATAGGGAGAAACTACAGGGTAGGACACCTCAAAATCCCCAGAACAATAGGGAACAACTAAGGCCCAGACAACTATCCCAAAATCAAGACAATGTTTCTGATGGTGATATGTCTGATCAAACTGAGCCAGTAGTCCCCAGAAAGTACAGAAACCGGGTCCCACAACCCAATTCTGATCAGTTTATAAGCAATACAGAAACCAAAATAGACAAAATTACGGATATGTTACACGGTTTGAATAAGTACTGAATGCATGTACTCAAGCGCTACTATGAATTTAAAATCAGAGATGCAACCGATATTTAAGATAACCAAATGATGTAGCTGCAACCCATATAATAGTGTTCCCACACGTAAAATAAGTTATCTAGGAGACCTCTGCGCAAAACGTGAATAATATGTGATATATGAATACGTGATAAAATAAATAAAACAGTGTTAAGTGTATTAAAACTTCCTTCAAAAGGTGAATTTGCTGAGGTATAGATGGCTGCAGTGCGCATAAACCTCATACAATATATGGTTTGATAATCCGTGCAAACCGAAGCTTGGTAAAATTAGGAACAGATATATAGGATCTAAAATGTTGAACTTTCTATGGTACACCGGCAAATGGTGTGGACCAATTGGTTACTTTAGTTCAGTGTGTTGTGCCAATTTGTGAAATAAATAAATAGATTGACTTAATTAATTGAATAGATTAAAAACCACGAGTGTATCAATGGTTTCATGGCTAAAATGAACATGAAAAGAAATCCTTCAAGGGGCAAATCCTGTGGCCAGCCAAGGGCCACAGAGCCTTTTAAGCGCCTATGTTAAAATAAATCAGAGGAATGCACTGAATAAAGATATAGGAAGCAGAGGTTCTAACACTATGTTTCTCCCAGGTCACAGTAATGAGGATCCTGAAATCCCTTCCGGGGGATTGTGGTTGTTAGATATTAATTATTCTCCTATTTTTCAGTGGTCACTTCATTCCTCTGACATAAACAGGTCGCTCCAAACAGCCTAATTTCAAGAAGTCGACGAAGACGGTAATTCCAGAGGAAGACCGAATCCTAAAGACATTAATATCAGGAGGCCTAAATGGTTTGATATTTTGGTAAAAGATGAGGAGTCACCCGCATAAGGTAGTTTGATTGCCTCAAATGAGTTATATTGACACCCCAAAGGGGGGAGAATTTATTTGTTTTATTCCTCACAAGTAGAAGGTTGACTATAATGCCAAATATCTTATTACTGACAGTGAGTTATCACTTACATGTCAAACTGAAATGCTTTTATTGTTACTCCAGAACCGCTACAATTAAGCTAAAAAAAAAAAAAAAGAAAAATGGTTCTGAAAAACATAAGTCAGTCATAAATGTCTGGTATCCACAGCTATTAATAAATGTCCTCATGATAATGAGCCCTGGAGCTTGGTCTCCCATAGCAAATGTGTCATACATTGTCTTTATATCCAAGGTGTTTAGTTAAAGGACTGATAACACAATGGGAAAGAGGGGGGCTCTGAGGAAGCCCAGGATACCTGCTTGACATGGATATCTCAAAATCATATAAAAAGAAAAAGGACATATATGTTTTTCTCATGGAATCTATTTTCCTTTACAGAACCAATATGTCCATGAGCCGGTCAACAGAACCGAGAGTCCAACATGTGTGAAACATCCAGAGAAGGAACCGTATGTGGAATCCAGGGACATCATTGATGGCCAGTCTACAGGGACAAAACCCACCAGGACAGCCAAGAACCAAAAGGCGCCCGGAGTGATCCATTTCCCGCCAAAGAACGGATGACGGCCCTGAGATGCACACATCGATCACAAACCCAGTTTTGTTTTACAAAAAAAAAAATTACACCCATCTGCAGTTGTCTCTACCTTTTTAAATATATCCACAATCCGGATCCATTTTCACAACTCGACTTACAAGACCCAAACGAAGCCATATTTCTTCAACAAGTTGCATTGGGAAAATCTGTCAGGTGACTTCCGGCAACCGACAAATTTCCAAGGGGGGCTTTGTTATGAATTTATGAAGAAATATATTTACTATTCAATGACAGAAATGTATAATTTCAAAAAGACACGTGAACTGTGAGGTCGCCATAATTGACCTTTCGAAAACCTCTAAGACACAGGAAACTCATGTATTCTAAATTACTACAACCATTCTATTCAAGGGGTTTTTACAAGCCTGTATTGAAGCCAAAAAGAGAACAGGAACAATGGTAACCTTTGTCACCAAACACAAGGTGTGTACTTATTTTTGTTGATTAGTTTGAGAAGTCCAAATTTATGAGGTGTCATCACTTGGTGGTGGTCCTGACTGGGAAGAATCCTTTGTGCGGAAGTAAAGGCTGTTTGGACAATTTACAACCGTCAATACAAAAATTCTAAAGCCAACACCTTGCCCGACAAAGCCTATTATGTGAAGCCCTAAGAATTGTGCACATAGCTAAGCTATCAAAACATGAATCGGACTGTTCAAAGTACATTTCAAAACATGATTTTAAAAATAGAGACAAACCGACCTATGTTAAAAATATATATATATATATATATTCAGAAGACAGTGAATATAAATCATTCAGAATATCTGTGAGATGCGTAGGTCACAAAAGAAAACTATGAGTTAGTATCTGATGAGTTGATGAAATCGGTTATAAAGAAAAACATAATAAATATAGGGTGATTATTAATAGAATTGTTTTAGGAACAAATTAGTATTAAGACAAATATATGATTATTATATGAATGTATTAGAATTGAAATGCTTAGATAAACAAATATTGATTGGATACCCAAATTATACAGGTATCCAGATAGATAAAAACTGTATGTGATGTTGATTAATATATATATGTGTGTGTATGTGTGTGTATATATATATATATATATATATATTGTATGTATATATATGTGTATGTATATGTGTATATATATATATATATATATATATATATGTGTATGTACGTATGACTTGTGTCCTTTTTAAATGGACTAAATGTTTACAGATATACAATGATATGCATATATATCACCATTTTATGCAAAGTGATTGATCAATAATTATGCTAAGCGTATTTGATAGTATGGGGTTAGTAGAATTCCCAAATATTAAAGATATAGTTATTTCCACTAAAGTAAAATATACAGTATAAAATAAAATATATTACTTTACAGAGCAGCCCCAAAACACATGTGAGACCCCTGGTGGTTGAAGGCGCAATTACATTTACAACAGTTAGGCCTATAGGAAAGAGACACATATCTTTTGGGCTGAACATATTACAAATTTTATGATCTTATTGTGTGAGATGGTATTTAAGAAGCTAGATAGATAGTGAGAAGAGGACAGCTCGGGGGAACCTGAGAGCTCAGGGACCCACCCTGGGGAAGGGACACTGGGAGAGAAACATCTTCCCAGATAGACTGACAGCCATGACTGGAAATATACTTTAACCTCCAAGGAGATTCCTGAACCCGGTAGCTATCTTAAATCCAGATTTGTAGCAATTTTGGAATGGGTAAATATGCCATGTTGAATTTATCTTGTATGTTCTCTTAATTATTGATGTATTGAATATTCTAATATTGATAATCATTCTCCAGAATCAATAATCGCCTTTTCATAGATTTTTCTCTAATATTCAATTTTTATTATATACTACTTTTTGCATAGTTGCTTTTTATTGACAAACAAATGTCTAAAGTATTTCGCATTGTTCAACGTTGCTTACCTGCAGCATAGCAACGGCTGGGTGTGTGAAATACAGACATTATGTTAAATTGTCAAGTATAAGGTTATTGATTCTACTGAAGAAGTTATCATGGTGATATTGTGTCCAAGGTACTACGCCCATTTTGAGGGTATTTCCATTAATTGTCAAATGTTCAAGTAATGCAATCTGTATTTTAATTTCATGTAAATATTTGTTTTCTGTCAACCAATAAATGTGACTATTAAGTATGATCACTCGTCTCCGTGAACAAGTTTCGCATATATAGACTGTGTCGTATAGATTGATCTTGTATCTTAAAAATATCTTCGTTAAAAATTACTTAATAAAAATGTGCGGGAAACTTTCCTTAAAAAAGCACAACAAACTACTTCTTAATCGTTACATCACAAGATCACAGTTAGTCATCAGAGGGGTAGCTATGACATGAGGATATCCCTGTTTCTCTTCCAAAATGGGCACCTCAACAAAGAAACACAATGCAGAACAAGTCTACAATAGAGGTGCCACATTACAGCACTGCTTTTCTTTTCTGGAGAAGAAGCTGTACCTGAGGACCTAGAGTGCAAGGATCTCTCTGCTTCATCCATTCTGTGGATCTGTGCTTCCTCCACCTCTCCTGCACTTCTTTATGTTCAACCCCACCAGATCAACAGTCATCAGTGGGGTCGCTTTGACACTAGGCAGCAAAGCCCTGCCTCTACCAAGATGGCGGCATCCACACAGTTAAAAAGCCATAGTAGGCAATAGGAAAAGATCAGCTGCAGTGAGACCACAAGTACATACTGGTGAGTAGTTCTTTGCCCTCTACACAGTTTCCACAGGAGGGGGCATGTTTAACCACTTCAGCCCCGGACCAATTGTCAGCTTAAGGACCAGAGGTCTTTTTTCAATTTCGCACTGCACTACTTTAACTGGTAATTGTGCGGTCATGCAATTTTGTAACGAAACGAAATTTGCGTCCTTTTCTTCCCACAAATAGAGCTTTCTTTTGATGGTATTTGATTGCCTCTGTGATTTTTATTTTTTGCGATATAAACGGAAAAAAAGCGAAAATTTTGAAAAAAAAAAAAGAGATTTTCTACTTTTTGTTATAAAAAAAATCTAATAAACTCAATTTTAGTCAAACATTTGGGCCAAAATGTATTCAGCCACATGTCTTTAGTAAAAAAAATGCCAATAAGCGTATATTTATTGGTTTGCGCAAAAGTTATAGCGTCTACAAACTAGAGTACATTTTCTGGAATTTACACCGCTTTTAATTTATGACTGCCTATTTCATTTCTTGAGGTGCTAAAATGGCAGAGAAGTACAAAACCCCCCCAAATGACCCCATTTTGGAAAGTAGACACCCCAAGCTATTTGCTGAGAGGCATGTTGAGCCCATTGAATATTTTTTTTTTTAGTCCCAAGTGATTGAATAAAGACAAAAATAAAAAATAATTTTTTTTTTTCTTCAAAAGTTGTCACTAAATGATATATTGCTCACACATGCCATAGTTATATGTGGAATTGCACCCCAAAATACATTTTGCTGCTTCTCCTGAGTATGGGGATACCACATGTGTGGGACTTTTTGGGAGCCTAGCCGCGTACGGGGCCCCGAAACCCAAGCACCGCCTTCAGGATTTCTAAGGGTGCAAATTTTTGATTTCACTCCTCACTACCTATCACAGTTTCGAAGGCCATAAAATGCCAAAATAGCACAAACCCCCCCCAAATGACCCCATTTTGGAAAGTAGACACCCCAAGCTATTTGTTGAGAGGCATGGTGAGTATTTTACAGCTCTCATTTGTTTTTGAAAATGAAGAAAGTAAAGAAAAAAAATTTTTTTTTTTCTTTTTTCAATTTTCAAAACTTTGTGACAAAAAGCGACATCTGCAAAATACTCACAATACCTCTCAGCAAATAGCTTGGGGTGTCTACTTTCCAAAATGGGGTCATTTTGGGGGGTTTTATGCCATCTGGGCATTCCATGGCCTCCGAAACTGTGATTGGCAGTGAGAAGTGAAATAAAAAAATTACTCCCTTAGAAAGCCTGAAGGCGGTGCTTGGTTTTTGGGGGTTCCGTACGCAGCTAGGCTCCCAAAAAGTCCCACACATGTGGTATCCCCGTACTCAGGAGAAGCAACAGAATGTATTTTGGGGTGTATTTCCACATATGCCCATGACATGTTTGAGCAATATATCATTTAGTGACAACTTTTTGTAAAAAAAATATATATATATATTTTTTTTTTCATTATTCAATCTCTTGGGACAAAAAAAAAAAAAATATTTAATGGGCTCAACATTGCTCTCAGCAAATAGCTTGGGGTGTCTACTTTCCAAAATGGGGTCATTTGGGGGGGGTTTGAACTGTCCTGGCATTTTATGCACAACATTTAGAAGCCTATGTCACACGTCACCCACTCTTCTAACCACTTGAAGACAAAGCCCTTTCTGACACTTTTTGTTTACATGAAAACATATTTTTTTTTTGCAAGAAAATTACGTTGAACCCCCAAACACTATATATATTGTTAAAGCAAAGGCCCTACAGATTAAAATGGTGGGTGTTGCATTTTTTTTTTCCACACAGTATTTGCGCAGCGATTTTTCAAACGCATTTTTTGTGGAAAAAATACACTTTTTTTTATTTTAATGCACTAAAACACACTATATTGCTCAAATTTTTGATGAAATAAAAAATATGATCTTAGGCCGAGTACATGGATACCAAACACGACATGCTTTAAAATTGCGCACAAACACGCAGTGGCGACAAACTACATACATTTTTAAAAGCCTTTAAAAGCCTTTACATGATACCACATTAGATTCACGGAGGAGGTCTACTGCTAAAATTACTGCCCTCGATCTGACCTTCGCGGTGATACCTCACATGCATGCTGCAATTGCTGTTTACATATGACGCCAGACCAACGCTTGTGTACGCCTTTGCGCAAGAGAAGGGGGGGCAGGGGTGCTTTTTTTTTTTTTTTTTAGTTTTTTTTTTATTTATTTAGCTTTTTTATTCTATTTTTAAACTGTTCCTTCCATTTTTTTTCTTTGTTATGATTTTTATTGTTATCTCAGGGAATGTAAATATCCCCTATGATAGCAATAGGCAGTGACAGGTACTCTTTTTTTGAAAAAATTGGGGTCTATTAGACCCTAGATCTTTCCTCTGCCCTCAAAGCATCTGACCACACCAAGATTGGTGTGATAAAATGCTTTCCCAATTTCCCAATGGCGCGGTTTATATCCGGGAGGGGGGACATTCCCTCCTACTGCTTGTAAAAGCAGTCTAGAGGCTAATTACCCGCTAGAATTGCTTTTACATGAAAGCCGATCACTGGCTGAAAAGAATGATACCAAGATGATACCTAAACCTGCAGGCATCATTCTGGTATAACCATTCAAAGTCCAGCAACATACTGGACATATATTGTAATCTTTTTTTTTTTTCATGCAGCCTCTTGGCTGAACGAAAAAAAGAGATTGATTGGTGGGTATGCCCACCATTAGAATACCTCCCTTCATCCACCCACTTCTAATGATGGGCATACATGCACCATTTATATATGCCGATGCATGGGGGCATCCTCCCGCAAAAGTTATGCCGTGTACACACGGTCGGAATTTCGACCGTATGTACGTGGCATTAGGAGCCAATCGCTCCTCCCCGCCCCCTGCTGCCCCCATGCTTCGGCATATATGCTCTTTTTTTTAACTGTGGTGGTGAAATCACCTCCTACAGCGTTGGAGTCGCGGCTTTATGTATCGTGGGAGCAAACGCTGTTGCTGTCAAGATAAATAAATCCGCGCTGCAACTGAATGGCGCACCTGAAAACAAAAAAATGCTTAACACTAAAACACAGTAAACAAAATTACATACCTGAAAAGCAAGCATGATAAAACATGATAAAACATAATAAAAACATTGCAGAATAGAATGGAGTAAAAAAAGAGCAACAATAGAGAGAGAGAGAGAACAATAAAACGACAACTATTTTTGTTTTTTTTATTTTTTTGAGATTCACAGGTAAAAAAGCTCCTGACTGTTAGCGACTGAATCAAAACGCTACCACAAAAAAAATGTTAGCGATCGCAGGGATCAGGCCTGACTCTGCGAACACTGCAGTTATGTGTGCTTAGTGTTTTGTAAGTGACAGTGATCGATCGATACTTCACTTGGGTGGGCTGGGCTGGGCGGAGGGGGAAAACGCAGGTGCTAGCAGGTATCTGGGCTGATCCGCTAACAATGCGTTTTTTTTGGGAACCCTAAACTGCTGGGACGCTAGTATAGATCTGATCAGATCAGATATTGATCTGTTCAGATACTATACCACTAAGGGAGGTGTATGCTTTGCGCGTGGGTGTTTGCGGTACTGGCACTAACCTGGGGCGACGCAGACCTTATTTGACCCTAAAACCTAATTGATATCACCCGCCGGGCGATCAGGGGGTTAAACCGTTATTGGGTAATAAATGGCGGGTGCCCTGACAGTATAAAAAACAAGCTAACTAACCAGCGTCACCCGTAACAGTAATACAAAAAAAAACTGGTTACCTAGCGACACTAATGCAGCGATCAGAAAAAAACGATCGCTTAGTGACACTGGCAAAAGGGGGTGAAAGGGTTAACTAGGGGCAATCAGGGGGTTAAACCTTTATTAGGTAATATATGGGGGTACCTGACGCTATATAAAAACCTGACGGGGAACCTAAATAACGAAATAACTAACTGGCTAACCAGCGTCACCAGTGACAGTTATACGGTGATTACTGGTGAAAGGGTTAACTCTAGGGGCAATCAGGGGGTTAAAACCTTTATTTAGGTTGTAATATGGGGGTACCTGACCTATAAAACTATTTATGAACCTATATAAAACATGGCGGTTAAAATAAAAAAAAAAATGGTTACCTAGCGACACAATGCAGCGATCAGAAAAACGATCGCTTAGTGACACTGGCAAAAGGGGGTGAAGGGGTTAACTAGGGGCAATCAGGGGGTTAAACCTTTATTAGGGGGGGGTAGGGGGCTACCTAGGACCTAAAACTAACTGCCCTGACAGTTATTACAGTCACACTGACACTAAATGCAGTGATCAGTAAATAAATGATCACTGCAATTAGTGACACTGTGACTGGGGGGGGAGGGGGTGATCTGGGGGGTGATCAGGGGGTGACAGGGGGGTGTTTTGTGTGCCTAACTGTACTGGTGTCAGTGTAGTGTTGTGCACTAACCTTAACATGTTCGCCGCTCGGCGTCTCCGGTCACATAGACCGGCGCACCGAGCGTGACATCACTTCCGCCTTCCTGTCTATACAATAGACAGGAAGGGGAAGCTTTTCATTCGCCAGGAGCGATCGCGAGGGGGTGGCCAGAAACCACTGGCCGTCCCCTCGTCCCGGATCGCTCCTGAAGCGATGCCGACCGTCCCCGCCGGCGGAGGGGGGTCCGATCGGACCCCCAACCGCCTAAAGAATGGCACGTACAGGTACGTGGTTCTGCCTGTACGTGCCATTCTGCCGACGTATATCTACATGGGGCGGTCGGCAAGTGGTTAAGAGAGGACATTAAACAATGACATAAAAGTATATGGCAGGACCTACCTGCAGTTTTCATGTCCTGTGTGGACAGAGTGGGGACAGAGCGGAGTGGTACGCTAGTACCTGGAGAACTGGTAGGCGACCCCGGGAGCCAAGAGGTTAAATCTAAAGACAAAATAAAATTCCTTAAGAAACCTGCACATATACAAACAGGGAACTTCCTGATAAGGCATACTTTCTGAGCCATATTCTTACCCTCCTCCTCTGAGGACAGTGTACCATCCCCACACTCCTCTTTCACCTCACGCAAGATCTTAAGGTACCGCCGCTGTGCCCGTCTCTCTCTCTCCTCCGGTGTGTTCCGTGGAGAAGTGGCTTTCCGTTTCATCACCAGGTCTGGACCATTCTTTCTGGCAAGGTCCAAAACCTCCTGCAAGCCGGGGAACACATACGTAGCATAAATCAGGGAAGGAGAGAGACGCCTAAACTGACAATTAAATGTTAGCCCCAATATCGTAGAAGTCTGATATAAAAGCAGTATAGTATGTTAAAAAAGCGGGCATCAGTTTCAAAGCATTCATGCATTTTAAAATAGAAATTAGGTTTAACACTTTAATGTGCTCAAAAACTGCACAGCCTTCGCTTTGTCCATTTCCTGCACGTCAGTCAGAGGAGGAGCCCTGCTAGAACTAGCTCTCATTTAAAGGCCTGCAGAAGACATGAAATGCCGTCGGGGTGACTACATCGTTCATTTGATCTATTGGAAGGTTCTGAAGGAGTAGAGCAACAATGCTACAATAAATTGAGAGACAGGAATGGTGGCAGGAACATCAGGTAGAAGCTGGGAAAGGGTAACAGGGTGCTGAAAACTATTTAAGCCATCATTGAGGAATGAACTATCGATAAAAAAAATAAAGTACAAAAAAAAAAAGAAAATACTAAATAAAAAAAAGAAGGATTTTGCCTGTAAATGCACTGTCCCATTTATCATGGCTTAAAGAAACAAAGCAACAATGTACATAAACTCCAAAAAAAAAAATATCAATGAATAATTAGGTGTTCTAAAATTGAGCGAGTTTGCATTAAATGCATCAAGCAGCAGGTAAGAACACCTACTTGGTTCCTAAGAGAGAAAAAAAATAAATAAAAAAAATTCAAATAACTGTGCTTATAAAATCAAAACACTAATACAAAAAGTAAGCGATACGGAACAAAAAATTATGCAAGTTGCAACTTTGCTATGCGATATAGGCATAGTCAAAAAACACTCGACAATAAAGAATTGCTCTAGAGATTCGCTAATGTCAGTGCAAAAACATAAACAATACAACACACGTTACAAATTAATTAAAGTTTACAGTCCAAATGAATAACGCAAGAGTTAATTGTTAAGAGAATAGGTGGAAGAACACCTACTTATTCATTAATTTTTGTTGTTATACTTCTTTTTGTTTTTTGGGACGGGATAGCTCACAAAATGTGTTGGGTTTTGTAAATAACATGACTTCGGAAAAAGTACATTTAGGATTTAAATATATTACATTGCGGCACTCAAATACTTGACTCATCACAATCCAAGGCGATAATTGAAGCTGCCAACCCAATATTCAGATTCTCCAAAACCCTACCCCCATCATACCATAACAATACAAAATGAACATATAAATATAATTCCACCGTTCCAGCCCTTTAAAAGCCCTCTTTCGTTCGAATGCACCAAGATTGATCAGAAACTGCCATGTACAAAAACCTGCATAAGGATAGTCAATGCGAATTATTCTCTTCTTACGCTGAACCCAACTTAGCTCACACTCACCTTCCGAGAGGCCAGAAGGCCCCACTCATGCATCTTCCATCCATGATCACAATTACATTTTGTGAGGGCCCCCCCCTCTTGCATCTCCCATCTGAGTTCAAACTCGCACCCCTTTCATGCTTCTCTTATCCGAGCGCACACATGTTCCAGGAGGCCCCTCTCATGCATCTCCAATCTGAGTTCACACTCTCCCTTCCAGGAGGACAGGAAACCGCTCTCATGCTTCTTCTATCTGAGTTCACTCTCACCTTCCAGGAAGCCAGATGACCCCTCTTAAAGCAGAGCTCCACTGCCTAAATTGTTTATTTTTTAAATGCAATGACATTGATTAAATTAATCATAATTAGTACTCACGTGTCCCATTTTATAAGTCTTTACCATATCGATTTTAGCTATATAAATGAAGTTATATAGCCTCTGTTCGTAGGTTTTCTTTTTGCCTTAGGGCTTGTGAAGCCCACCAGGCATCCTCTTCCGGGATACAGTGTCACTTTAGTCCCAGCATGCACTGCATCTCCGATCTCGCGCATGTGCAGTGACTTCAATTCGGAGCGCAGACCACATCTCAGGTTGCCATCACAACAGGCGGCATCGTTGGAAGTCCCGCCCCGTTGAGATGGCAACCTGGCTGGTTTTGGAAACGCCCTCTGAACGTGACTGTCGTAATTACGTCACATGCGGTTTCTAAATCTCGAGATAACTCGGGCCAGGACGCCGCACTGACTCCTGGGAACTATGACACAAGCTCCCAGGAGACAGTGCGGATAGGGGATATTGCGAAATAGCCGCAATATCCCCGCGATCACATACACAGAAAGTCCAGCATGTCAGCAGAAAAAAAAAAAATTCAAAAAAAAACTACTGTTTTGGATAGCTAAAAGTTATTATAAACATTTTAGGTTATATGTTTAAATCGGGTGGAGCTCCGCTTTAAGTATCTCCCATCTGAGCACACACTTATCTTCCAGCGGGCCCCTCTCATGCATGTCCCATCTGATCTCGCACTCGCCTTCCAGGAGGCCAGGGGACCCCTCTCATGTATCTCCCATTTGCGCTTACACTCACCTTCCGGGAGGCCAGGATCTGTTTAAGCAGGGTGTGGAAATATTGCTGTTGTGAGCTGACATAACGTTTGTACTGGGACTTCAGACAGAGCTGGCGGTATTTCACCACTTCTGGGTTCAAGTGGCCATCTAACACAAAGAAAGAAAGTATATTACAAAAAGCAAAAACTCTGTTCACTTGAATTAAAAACAAAAAGTTGATCATAGGGCCAAAAAGAATAAAACAAAAATGTATGTATGTGTATATATATATTTATTACAAAAACAAACACACACACGGTTCCCCGTTGCTCTCAAATCCTCTATTGTGAATCACTTCCTCGGCTGGCCAAATGAAAAATGCCAAGCATGGGCTCTTCCTTTCCCCGACAATCACACTGTAAAGTCCAATGCTTGAAAAACTAAAAATTTTTTCAGGACAACTGCAAGAAGCCACACCTTGGACCACCTCCTCCACTGACTCCCTTTTCCCACACTGGACTTAATCTGCGGACCATCGGGGAGGTTGCACTTTGACAAAAGGAGGAAATACTAGAAAATGCTTTATCATAGCAACCAGCAACACTACCCAGCCTTCTGGCTACACAAGCAGAGCTCTCTGGATTCCCCACTCATAATGCATGCTGAATACAGCTGCCTTGCCACTCTGTTAAACAACCCATCTCCAGGCTTTCCACATAGCATAACAGGCTCCCTGGAACAGATCTGCCAGTGTTGACATGACAATTGCCATTTACAAAAGCTGACATGGATCTGCAAGTTCAAAATTAACCAAATACCTCTAACGGGATTTTGATGGCAACCAAGTAGTAGTAGTAGTTTATTATATATATATATATATATATATATATATATATATATATATATATATATATATATATATATATATATATATATATATATATATATATATATATATATATATATATCATTTTTAATATTATATAAATCTTTTATTACAAATGTTAAAATTCAAATAGTAAAAAGTGTTTCAAATCTACATATCACCGTATACCAGGGACGTGCAATTAGCGGCCCTCCGGCTGTTGCAGAACTACAAGTCCCATGAGGCATAGCAAGACTGACAGCCACAAGCATGACACCCAGAGGCATGATGGGACTTGTAGTTTTGCAACAGCTGGAGGTCCGCTAATTACATATCCCTGGTGTATACAATGCTTAACAGTCCGGAACCACCCAAATATACACAACGTGGTACACCCAGTCTGCTTTGTGCTGTTGTAGTTATCTTTAATTTGCAGCTCCTCCTTATTGCTGGATCAGTAAGTTCTTGGTTTCATGTCTGGCTCTATGGTTAACTCTTTCCCTGCCAGCTCCTCTGCCTGTTACCACTTATATGGAAGTTATAAAGCAGTTCATTGCCTTCTTAGTAGTATCTTTATAAGTGCCTGTGCGGTGGTTCCCAACATTGCAACCCTTCCTCTGCCCTATATAATCCTTTCTGTTTGAGTAAAAAAACATAACAGAGGTTCTACCCTCCTGGTACCAAACCTGTGGTGCGAGGTCTACATGTTGCTCTTTGGTACCCACTGTCTAGTGTTTGTGTTCCTTGCCTGGGTGCTCACTCAGGGACTATATAGAAAAATACGTATTAAACTGGATTCTACCATCAAGTTAATTTATTATATCCAATCAATTTCCAAAGGGGATGTAGGGAGCGCTGACTGTAATAGCAGTAATCTCCAACAACACCTGTAGCATGCCTCCAAGTCTCTGGCTGTCTACTTAAGTGCACACCCACCAGTGTCTTCATTACATACAATGTACATTATGTGGGGCCCTTTGATGATGCTATGAGCTGCAGTTGAGGCCCCCTTTATCAAACAGGTCAACAGCCACTGTTCTAGCCCTTCACCACTCCAAATGAAAAAAAAAAAAAAAGGAAGTGGAAGCTTTGCTTTCGATACAGTTTCAAACAACTGATCAAGGCTGATGATAATTGTGAGTTTCAATGAAGAAACAACATGTGGCCAACGTAAAAAGGAGGCCCTACCTCGGAAGAGCTTCTGCGCAGTTTGCAGTGGGTTGCCGAAGCGGAAATTGTCTCCCCGGAACAGAGCTTGGATGATGTCGTCCTGCTGCTGGCGGGCGTTGTCCTCTGGGAAGGATGGTAGGAACTGCCTGAGATGTTCTCGCTGAGAGTCAGACAAGACATTCTTCCACGTATCCAAACTGACCACATCGAAGAACAGCTCGGGCTGAGGGGGGTGGCAAGAAGGACAAAAGTTATAATATATAAAGGGTGGAGAAGTGCACAAATAACAAAAATTCCAACCATGAGCGCCACAAAAAGTCTACAACTGCACTGGTTTCTTTTTCAAGAGCATGTATACACAAAACTTATTTTTTTTACTTTTAGGAGGTGGATAGTGTAGGCTAGGATAAAACCTCTGTATTTTTTTTTCTGTGTCGATTAGGGAGACTTTCCTTCACTTCCTGCCACTGAGACACAAAAGAAAGTGGGAGGAAATCTCCCCATGGTGAAAGGAAATCCCCTCTTAGACAGTTATCACCAGAACAGGGGACAAATTGAGAGGGCATATCACCCCAGTGGTCCCCAGACCGCAATAAAAACCTGACAAGGGGTCTAACCCTTTCCACACCATCTATGTTATCCGCCCCGTGGATATCCGCTTGCTCAGCGGGGATCGCCGAAGCGATCTCCGCAGAGCAGGAAGATGACAGGTCCGTCTCTGCACACTGTGCAGGGACGGACCTGTCAGAGCGCCGCTCTCCCCTATGGGTTGATCGGGTGACGATGGACCGTAGAGTCCGTCGTCATCCGATCCGATGGCGGATGGATAAATACCTTTTTCCTCCGTCACACTTTTTCGGATCGGAGCGGGTTGGATGTCAGCGGACATGTCACCGCTGACATCCGACGCTCAATAGAGGTCTATGGAGCATCCGTTCAGATCCGCCTGTCAGTTTTTCAGGCGGACCTGAACGGATCGGCCGTGTGAAAGAGGCTTTACAGAGGGGATCTAGGGTCTAGAATTATTGCTCTCACTCTAATGATTGTGGCAATACCTCATGTGTGGTTTGAACACAGTTTTCTTATGCAGGCTCTACTCACGTATGCGTTCACTTCTGCGCGCGGGACGCTTTAAAAAAATTTCTTATTTATTTTACTTTTTATTTTGACAGTGTTCTTCTAAAAAGATATTTTTTGGGTCACTTTTATTCCTATTACAAGGAATGTAAACATCCCTTGTAATAGAAAAAAAAAACATGACAGGACCTCTTAAATATGAGATGTGGGGTCAAAAAGACCTCAGATCTCATATTTACACTAAAATGCAAAAAAAATAAAAATAAAAAAAAGTAATTTGGAAAAAATAAATAAAAATTCTCCTTTAAGAGCTTTGGGCGGAAGTGACGTTTGGCCATCGTCCCCTCACTTGGCAGCCAGCCAAACAGGGGAGAGGAACACAATTTTTGAATCAGAAAAGGGCTGGCGACTGCATTTTGGGGTCTGAACATCCTGGCTAGAGCACCGGTCCACAGTTCATTATATTGGCTGTGGAGCTGGGGTATAGTTTTGTTTCTCTCAGAGGAACGCACTTGTCTCTGTCGTTCCCAAGCACGGCGGGGCCTCTCCCGCCACCAATAAAAGTGATCTTGTGGCGAATCCACCGCAGAGACCACTTTTATCTGAAAGCAGACAGCCCACTGAAGAAGAGGATACCGGGGTTATCAACGATATTCCTCTTCAAACAGATGATTTATAGCCACCGTGGTAAGTGATTTAAGTGGAACTTTAGTCAGAGAATTAGGTCCTGTTAGATCACTTCAGGCTGGCCCCTTTTGTAGGTATAGCGATGTAAAACATTAATAATATTTATCTATACTGTTTAAAATCCAGTAATACTCTGTCTCATAATGCTCTGCACATGCTCAGTTGCTCTATATTTTTTTTAGGCACTGCTGAATTTGTAGAGGCTGATCTGCTGCCAACCTACAGAATTAAACCCTCCTATCTTTACAGCCAAGGAAGCTGCTTCTGTCTGATCCTGCAAGTGAGATCAGTTATGACACCAGCTGTTTGATGGTTTGACAGTTTGGTTGACACCACAAGCAAATGTGACAGTTCCCTTTTCCAGCATTCAAGGAATGTAACATTTATTAAACTTAAAATGAAACTTTAGGCAGAAAATTAAAGTCCTGTTAGATCACTTCAGGTTGGTCCCTTTAGCAGGTATAGCGCTGTAAAACATTAAAAATAAGTGTCTATACTGTTTAACCACTTGCCGGCCGGGCCATAGCCGAAAGACGGCTACAGCGCGGTCAGGTTTTTCTGAGTGGACGTCCTCCCAGAATCTTGCTCCCGCACGCCCCCTGGGGCGCACATCCAGGAACACCCGTGACCGCCGGGTCCAGAGGACCCGGAACATCATGGATCCCAGTAAATAGCCGCTGATAGCGGCCGTTTACCACATGATCGCTCCATCAAATGACGGAGCGATCACTTGTAAACAAACCGGCGTCACGTCATGACGCCGATTCCTCCCTCCCCTCTCTGTACCGATCGGTACAGGGAGAGGGGGAGAGATTTCAGCAGCGCTGTGGGCTCGATCTGTAGTGCCCACTGGGAAACACTCTGCCAAACACTCTGCTATAAATTTTAACAGAAACAAAGATTTTTTGTTTTAACGAATTTTCAGTCTTTTTTGGATTCATAGCGCAAAAAATAAAACCCAGGAGGTGATTAAATACCACCAAAAGGAAGCTCTATTTGTGTGAAAAAAAGGACAATATGGGTACAGTGTTTTATGACTGAGTAATTGTCATTCAAAACGTGAGGGCACCGAAAGCTGAAAATTGGTCTGGTTAGGAATGGCCCAGTGGTCAAAATCCAGTAATACACTGTCTCTCCCTGCTCTGCACATGCTCAGTTGCTCTTCATTTTTAAGCACTGCTGAGTTTGTAGATTCCGATCTGCTGACAGCCTTAAAGTGGAAATAAACCCTCCTACCATTTTAAGCCAAGGAAGCTGCCATCTCTGTTTAACCTTCAACTGCCATGATGCTGCACATGTGATCAGTTATGTCACCAGCCATTGGAAGGTTTGACAGTTTGGTTGGGAGCACAGCCAATGGGAGTGTTACATTCCTGGCACGTGCCGGAAAAGTAACTGTTTTTTTTAAACTGTTAAATTGATGGGTTTCCTTCCGCTTTAAAGCAGAATTAAACCTTCCTATTCTTTACAGCCAAGGGAGCTGCTTCTATTTGAACTGCAACTGCCATGGTGCTGCACGTGATCAGTTTATGCCACCAGCAAATTTGAGGATTTGACAGTTGGGTTGAGGACACAAGCAAATGTGACAGTTTACACTTCCAGCGTTCCAGGAATGTAACTTTATTTGAAACTGGTAAATTGACGGGTTTAGTTACACTTTATGATTTACTGCTGGGGCTTTGGGCTTTAGCAAAATGGCAGCCTAGAAGTAGAAGAAGAAGTAGCAGTGCTGGAGCCAAATTACAGCACATACTAATTTCAGATAACATTATTATTAATGTAGAATGTATGTTCCTTGCTAAAGAACATTGTTTTTTTTTTATTAAGTTGTTATGGGTAAAGTTCCACTTTAAATCAATGGGTTTAGTTCGGCTTTAGGCTCGGTTCACACTAGAGCCGGCTGCGGATCGAACAGAAACGCTGTGTGTCCCCAGTCTCCGGTTCAGGGAGTAATCAGGGCCGAATCTTTGCCTTAATTCAGCCCTGAAACGGAGCTAAAGACGCACAGCGTTTCTGTGTATTGCACTTCGCAGCCGCCCCGGAGATG